>JAANSP010000811.1:0-18389 GCA_036850745.1 Homidia socia | reverse complement strand
GTGAAAATTACCTTGTGCACAAACCACAACCTTATTTCTTCCATATTTGTGTCCCTTCATCTGTGATCCCAACAACTCTTACGTAATTTTAAATTTTGCATTGAACAAATATGAATCCCCGATAAAGCTGGTATTCAGGGGTTAGTATCAAATACTTCTTTCTTTTAAGCAGTTACTAGATTTCACACTATTTCTTGTCATATTTATGATCATACTAATGTCTCCGGGCTCCAGGCAAACAAAATGGCTAAATATGCATTTGAAAACTAACTCAGAGGCGTGCCTACACTACGGATTGGTTAGGGATATCTTGTCAACGGACCGATGACCGCTGTTTTCTGACGTTTCATGAACAATAGGTCAAAATTTTTATCCATACTTGCTAACATTGCAGAAATTCCACATACAGTAGGACTTTACAATGATCCCTTTCCAGTTTTCTCGAGTTTTACATAGAAATACTTTGTAAGTGATGGAAAAATGAATAAGGAAATAATCTAGGGTTAATGTAGGCAGGCGACCTAAATTAAACAAGAAATAATAAATTTGGTTAGCAGTTTCAGACCGGCTGAAAATCTATAATTGAATCTATAATGGCTACCTACTTAATGAATAATGAATCAACACCTGACACATAATTTATTTATCAATCTGAATTTCGAAGAAAAAAGTGTGTCGTGAAATTTTCTTTTATGTTTTACTCCCCGGTTCTCAAGATAAAAATTATATATCTAACATGTGTTTATAAAATCTCTTGTTGAATTTGTCTGACATTGTTCTGATGATGGTTTGCTGTTTGAAACCGAAACGTCAACAATAAATTTATTTGAATTAATCAAAAAATGTCCTCACAAATCGTTATTCCTAATATGAAATTTTCTTTGTTTAACTAAACAGCTCAAAATGGAAACTCGACCATAACCCAAATTCAACAGCAATTATAACTAATTTGAGCTAATTTTGCATCTGATAACGTTTTATCCATGCATGTAATGTATGTAGAGTAATGTTTAAGGGCCCATGGATATTTGTAAGGAAGCTAGTACCGGCGGAGTAGAGTAGCTGTGAGTAGGCGTAAACGATGGTTTTTACGCAATGTGTTGCAATAAAAACACACAGCAGGCCGCAACATAAAATAAAGGAACGTTTTTTGTAAAGGGAAAAGTGCTTGAAATTTTAATTCGCTGCAATTGAATACTTTATAACAGAACGATTTTTTAATTAAACATTTTTTTCTAAACGATTGTACTTCTACTGTGAATGTGAATGCTGGGAATCTTATGGTACTAATGGTTTTGCTCTCCGTTTTGTAGGAGCTACGCTTACTTATTTTTAGNATTGTACTTTTACTAATGTGAATGCTGGGAATCTTATGGTACTAATGGTTTTGCTCTCCGTTTTGTAGGAGCTACGCTTACTTATTTTTAGTGGGGACAGCTTTAGCATGCAAGTAAATACAAAACGAAAAAAAAATTTTGATCGGTGATCAGTAAATATATATAGGCGTCGTTTCTACAAATCGTAGAGAAAAACCAAAGACACCGTCAGATTCCCAGTATTCACATTAGTAAAATTACAAAATGTAGGGTACACAAATGACACTTAATAATAATTAAAATTTGAAATTAGCAACGGCTGAGCTGAGATTCAAGAGCAGTGATGATGATGATGATGATTTTTTCGACGGAATAGCCAATACACAGCTGCATAGGCCCGCTGCGGCCGGTTCAAACGATTGTGTATCTACACAATTCCTGGCAGCTTTAATATTATTAACTGCGTTATTTCCGGAGGCCGTTCCACCAGTTTTCTCCTTTATTTATATTTTTTAAGAGTTGTACTTCACAGTCACAGGCACGATAAAACAGCCTAATATTCAAAACTTCATCAATTCGTCATGCTTACTTCGTACACCACAAAGCTTTTAATACTTTCAGTAAACTTTGCTCATATATGCGCACTGGGTTGCATTTCCTATCGCATTCTGCCCCCATCCAAGTCATCAGTCAACGATCTAAATGGGAATGACCACCTTTCCGTTTACTTCAACCGTTCTCGCACCAGAAGATACAGATTACTAACCCAAATGATGTGCTTTCTCTGCTATCCAATTTTCATGGCATGGCAACAGATATGGCAGCTGGTCAAAAACGGTTTAGACCTCTTTTAGTGGGGGCGCTTGTAGCTCAGATTTGTGGTTTTTAACGGTCAAATTGGTCAAAAATCAATTATGTATGCATTACCATATACCCATTGAGTAAATATTTTAGGCGGGAGTCTCATTTGACCCCAAAAAACTATTAAAAACCGTTACAAACCACCACTTTTTTGACCGTTAAAAACCATTTAAAACCATTATTGACCAGACCACTGTTTTTTTCCTCCAAAACTGCGGTTTTTGCCATCTCTGCATGGCAACTGCAAAAAATTATACGTGTTAGCTAAGGAGCGCCAGACTTTCCACCGCAAACGTTGAAAATGGTTTACTACGTTACTGGATACAGCATGCCTGGATTTTACTTTGTCCACTACATCATTAGGTGGAATTCTTTGCCAAAATTGCTGCAAGTTTACCTGCAATTTTATTAGGTTAGGGTAGGGTCCCTGGAAAAGCTGAAAAGAAAAACTTGCAGCTATACTCTGCTCAACGGAAAGGATTAAAGCTTGTGACGGCCCTTCTTATTACAATAATGCTGATCCTGCCTCAAAATCTGAAAATGGTTATCAAGCAACCTGAAGCACCTCAGCATTTTACGTCAATTTTAGACAATCCAAAGGAAGCATGTTCATGTTCACCATGTTCTGCTTTTGTGTAATAATTTTAAGAAGAAAAATGGGACAAAAATAAATTTTGTGTATTTATTTATGTATTTATTTATTTATTCCCTGTGCAGGCTACCGTGTTTACCAATCTCGTTGCTCTAATGTTTGGAATCCAAATTTTGGATGTGCGGCAAGACTAAACGAAATGTCTGAAGCATTTATGGTCGACTGGAAACATGCCATTATTAGCACGCATGAAAGAAAGTCTAACGCCAAGTACAAGTTTAAATGGATAAGGTCACTGAGAGGATTTAGGATTTATGTTGGAGCAGCCTTTTACGTGGAAAAGTCTACGGTTGTAAAAATAGCCAATGTTGTCATAAGTTGTACTGTTACATTCATTTTGAGCATGTAAATTAATAAAAAAATCACTTTAAAGCTAACTGATTACATTTTGTAAATTTTATTTTCTAGCAGTATCTTGGTAGCAAATATCAATATATGATTATTATGATTTTTGCATGTAATTTTTGATGTTAATGCAGGCAAAAACACTACATTACTTTATATTCAATCAAGTTTTATTTATATGCGAATCGGGAGCACTATACAAATCAGATAATCTAGAATTTTTAACAGTTTATCATTTAAAGCTACAAAAAATTAAGTTCATATTTTTTACTTTTTCCAATATTATTAACAAAAAAATTGTAGCTAAAAAATTGGTTTTCAGAAGTAACAATATTTTTGCACGTTTTAATTGTTATTTTTGTAAGCAGTTTAGCATTGTAATTCATAACTTGAGTGGACAACTGATTGACATTGAACTATTTACCATACAGTTCATCGTATTTTTTACCGATACCACCCTTACTAATAATATATTCTACATCTTCGAATTCCAGGTAAGAATAAGCACAATGATACTCTGTTATGGCTATATCAAGTAGCGTATTCCCTTCTTTATTTATTGCATTAATCTTCGCTCCGTGTTCTAAAAATGTATCTAGGCATTCTTTGAAATTCTGTTCTCCATATCCCAAGAGGTGCATAGGTGCGTGACCCTCTTTGTCTCTTCCGTGGATTTTACCTCCAAGTGCTATAATGTACTTTATAGCTTCAACGTTTCCACCCATCGCAGCCAAATGCAGGATCGACCGACCTTCTCCATTTTTTCTTTTCCAATTGCCTCCCTTGTTAACAATATACTCAAGAACTTCCTTTTCTCTTCCAGATAACGCTGCAAGACCAAGTAACGAATTCCCATTGTTTTCAACAGAGTTGTTACCAGAGCGGTATAGCGGAAGCGCGTCTAAAGTTTCTTTGAAGTTCCTTTCGTTCTTAACTAGCTCATGCAATGCAGCACATCCTGCGTTGTCCTTGGAATTGATGGGAACTCCAAGAGAGATAAAGTACTTTATGGCCTCTATATGTCCTCTCTTAACAGCCGTATGTAGAACTGTTTGTCCACATTTGGTTTCTAGTTCCCAGTCGCCACCTTTATCGACAATGTATTCCAGGTCTGCTTTCGGTAGGCCGAAAAATGTAGCTATGCTCAAAAGCGTCTCTCCGTTTTCATCCTGTTCGTTAATGTCTCCTCCTTTCTCAAGCAATACGTCCAATGAGCCCTTAAAACGACCAGAAGGCGCGAACGCAATTTTATGTAAGGGCGTCGTGCCACAACTGTTCTTCAAATTAACATTTGCACCAAGATTAACCAAGAATTTCATTGTTTCTGGATTTCCATCTGAAGCAGCAAAGTGAAGTATAGAATCCCCGAAAAGATTTACCGCCTCAAAATCACCACCTTTGCTGACAATGTACTCAAGATTTTCTTTTGGTATTCCATACCTTGCAGCTAATCCAAGCAATGTGTTTCCGTTCTTGTCAGTTGCATTTATACCAGCACCAAGAGCCAACAACACTTCCAGTGTCTCATTAAAGTTCGATTTGACAGATGAGTTTGAATTAAAATTTACATAGTGAATAGGCATATTTCCATTTTCATCTTTTGCATTAATTTTCAGTCCGATTTTTACCAAGTACTTTATCACCTCAGGATTTCCAACCTGGACAGCCAAATGTAGAACTGTTTGTCCATCCTTTGTTTTTCTTTTCCAGTCCCCAGATTTGCTGATAATGAACTCTATATCTTCCTTTCTTCTTCCCGCAGACACTGCCAAATGAAGGATAGTACTTCCTCCGGAGTTTTCTGCATTAATGTCCGCTCCATTTTCACACAGAATCATCAACTTTTTTCGGAAATGGTGTTTTGTGTATTGTAGTTTATGTATTGGTCAGGCGTCCATAGCTATCTTTCAAATTGATATCGGCCCCAACCCCAATGAGAAATTTTATAACTTCAGGATCCTTGTGATAGATTGCCAAGTGGAGGATCGACTTTCCAGCAGCATTCGTTCCCCTCACGTCGGAACCTTGCTCAACAATACATTTCAGTTCACTTAACGTTTTTCTCTTCAAAACTGCGCGGAAAATATTATTGTTCCCCACTTCATCAACATGATCGGGTTGTTTCACCGGAACCAATTGATTTTGGTTCTCCACGTTTTGTATTTCTGTGCTTGTTTTTTCTCTCTTTATTTTTCTGCTCGTGGATCGTGGAGAATGAGATGGCGCATTTGGTTCAAAGGGCAATGATCTTTTCCTAGAAGGAGCTGCTCTGGACTCTTTTTCTGATACCGGGATGTCTGTGGAATTTTCAGTTTGTAAAGCTGGAGAAAGTTGACTTGCATTTTTTTCTGTGGAGGGCGTGGACACTTCTATTCCCATGTGTACTCCATCATCTGGTAATTTTGGAATCCCCCTACATGTTTAAATTCACAATTTGAATTATTTCACATAAAAATTAATAGTCAAAATATTTTTGGCATTTAAAATTTTTTTGCGTAGTATTCACTGCAACTTTTATTAAATTACCTAGTGGTTGGTAAAGGATTGCAATTCCCGTCTGTATAGCTGCTCTGGACCCTTTTTCTGATACCGGAATGTCTGTGGAATTTTCAGTTTGTAAAGCTGGAGAAAGTTGACTTGCATTGTTTTCTGTGGAGGGTGTGGACACTTCCATTCCCATGTGTACTCCATCATCTGGTAATTTTGGAATCCCCCTACATGTTTAAATTCACAATTTGAATTATTTCACATAAAAGTTAAGAATTAAAATATTTATGGCCTTTAAAATGTTTTTGCTTAGTATTCACTACCTAGTGGTGGGTAATGGATTGCAATTACCGTCTGTAAGGCAAGTATCATCAAAGGACTCAGTTGAAGCATTTTTGCCTGTACTGGAGGGTAATGTTGTACCAAATGTTGGTGGTCCAGTTCCCTCGTTGCCCGAACAGTGTGCTGTCAACTTTTCGTTGGTCTCTTTTACTTGTGATGGATCTCGATCTAGTAAAATGGTAGCTTCTTCGTTATTGGCTTGCTGTCTCAGAGCTCTGACTTCCCAAAGACTCCATTAACTGCTTATAATCTTCTTCACGATTAAACCTATATCTGCGGTCAGCCTCGTCAATGTACTTTTTCATTGCCTCAGTTTGGGTTTTGTATTTGGAGCACTCTCTCACCTTACTTTCCAGCCGAACTTGTAAAAGTTTGAAATCTTCCTGTTCCAACTTGCGAGCTTCTTCTATACTTTTCAGGGCTTCCTTTAGACTATTTAATTCTTCCTGAGTGTCATTTAAACTGATAATTTTAGAATCACGTTCCGAAATTTCATTCTTCATTTCCTCTTCCACTTTCTTCATTTTTGCTAATAACTTCTCGTTCAGCTCTTTCTGTTTGTAGGTTTCATTTCTAACCAGACTCATTTCAACTCGACTCGTCAACAGCGTTTCACAAAGGTCCTTCTCCGTCGCAATCATTTCTGTTTGTAGCTTCTTTATCAATTGATCTTTGCTTTTGGTTTCATCCTTTAGCTGCTGAATCTCACTTTCCTTAGCAGCTACTTTATTCCTTTCTTCCCTTAGCTCTTCCTTCAGCTTTGAGTTTAATAGTTCTACTGACCTTAATTTATCCGTAAACGTAAAGAATTGTTGCAGCAGGTCGGAACTTCCAACTCCAACTGAGTTCGATTCTCCATCGGCTTTAGCAGGGCCAGTCGAGACAGGCTCGGAGACCGGAGTTGTCAAAGCGGAGGGCTCCATGATTACTAATATATATCTTGATTTAGGATATTTCTTGCACCAAAAAATAACACAATAACTTTCTACGTTGTTTAAGCTTATGTCTACTTCGGAAAAAAATCAACAAGTGAGGGCAGTTTATTAAGAACAACTGCGAATTTAGAATCTCTAATTACTCCACGTGATGACACTGCTGGGCTGCAGATTTCGTAATTCTTTATTTTTATCTTTTCTGAACTAAAAAGCAGCTTTCATTCAAATAAACTCACTTTGCATAAATTCACGTGTATTGATTAGCTGAATTACTCAAAATAAACTTTATTAGATTGATGTTCTTTGCGAAGAAAACATTCAGACCCAGTGACGTAGATTGAAGCAGGTTCATAGTTTGCCGCGCATTGTCTCTCTCAACTTTTAAGTTCTTTGTTCTCGCGCATGAATATATACTTTATATTGTTTATATAATACAACGATATTACCACTCTGAGTCAGCGTCACTGACTGAATGTCATTCAATTCATTTTTGTTATCTACTGGCAGTTTATTTCCAATTTCCATTCGTCTAGAAAATTCCAAATGGGCAAAACGTTTTTACAAAAAAACACTCTTCCGGTCAGTTTTTATTTAGGACAAAGCGTGGCATTTTATACAGATGCAATAACAAATTATTATGCAAACGAGAAAGCAAAAATTAAAATAAAAAACTTTTAGTCAGCCTTAGAAGCAGTACAACTATCTTCCACTAATATAATTTGGAGAATATTAGAACATTGGAGATTTCAGAAATAAGTAAATGTTCCCACCCGTAAAATTAAATTAAAATATTTAATTTTCGTTTTTAATGTTGTCAGACTGTATGATCGATTGTCCTTGACGCGGTTCCATAAAACCACAATATTTTTTATCCTGGATTGCTTTTTACTCTCACAATAATGTTTTTAGTTTTTCCCATTTTGTCTTTATGACTTTTCTTGTTAACATGGCTTGTCTCTAAAACACACCTTTTCAAAGAGTTCCAACCTGCATAAAACTTTAGAAAATAGATCGAAATCTTTACATCCTTTTGTATTTCTATTAGGAAACAAATAGTCGAAAGTAATAAGCCACTTATGAGAAGTGCAAACACCACCATTATATTACCACTCATTGTAGCCTTGCTGGGCAGAACTATGTCCTTTTTTGCTAGCACCTCGGCCACTTCCATTTCTATAACCTTTGACCACCAACCCAGAATTCCTGCAGATTGTATCGCCTTTGCTCTCTGAATTATCGTTGGAGGCACAGATCCTCCTAAAATGAAAGTTGTGTAGGATTTAAAGTACATTTCCTTTCCAACATTTACTCTACCGTTTGTTTTCCATTTTTTGGATTTCAATCTTTTGGAAAAAAGTATGCAGTCATGGCTTGGAAGTATGTACGCAATTTTGTCGCAATTACTAAGCTGTCCAGCTATCTTTATGTCTTGGCGACTAAAATAATGCTTCTGAAATCGCTGAATTGCGTACGACGGTGACATATATTCTCCACCCATTGCTGCCAGCTCATTTCCAACAAACCAGGAAACATCTTGCAATATGTGCATAAAGTCGGAATGTATTTTTGCTTGGCTAAGCACGCGGTCGACAGTGGACTCTATTTCCATTTTTTGATTTTGTGCTACCATTTCGTTTAGCTTGGAAATCTCGGAAACTGCCCAAACCACCCGTTTTCCTATTTGGAATATTTCATGCTCCCAAAGCACCCAATTCCCCAAAGAAACATTTGTAAGCTCATTCGGTTCTATTTCAATGTGCATGATTCTCGTGTAAACGGAAAAGTCTGCTGACACCAGTTGAGAAAAATGCTCGTACTCAAAGTAGTCCCGAGGCATCACCATCCGAAGAACGTTATCATATTTCCACGCGTTACTTATTACAACTGCCATCAACGAATACAGCCCCACAGCAAGCTTCACTTTTTGCACTGAATTTGCTGGCAAGTTGTGCTGTTCCAAAAACATGCGCAAAACAAGTTCAACTGCAACAAGTGCACTAAAAGCCCTGCTCATTCTATGTAAAGCTAACAGGAAAAAGGCCATAGAAATAAAAATAAATAACCACACCCGCCTCTCAAAAACCCGAAACAATTCCTCAAACGCTAATCGCTTAATCTGCGGCTGATCACAACTAA
The DNA here is from genome assembly GCA_036850745.1 of Homidia socia. Classification (NCBI taxonomy): domain Eukaryota; kingdom Metazoa; phylum Arthropoda; class Collembola; order Entomobryomorpha; family Entomobryidae; genus Homidia; species Homidia socia. Next base: position 9,315 of record JAANSP010000811.1, on the reverse strand, counting down.
TAAATCGAAAGCTGTTAATATTATCCTCAATGGCGAATGCGAACTTGGAGTGAGGAAATTGCCCTGCATATGTGTCCCCATGAAATCCAATTCTTGTTACTGCTCCATTCATTTCACTTTTCCATTTATTTTTGGTAAACAGAGTCATTTTCCCGTTTTCGCATTTATGTTGCCCGTTTGAAGTTATGTATGAATAATTCTTAAAAACGTGTGTCCAAACGTACCACTGTGCCGCTGCTAGTCTGGTAGATGCAGAACTTTTTGATACGAGAATACGCAACCTGTGAATTCTTATCTTGCAGAACGCAATTTGAGTTCCAAATGGATTTAGAGTTTCTTGTCCCTTTGTCGTTTTCCATAACGAAATCTTTAGCATTTCATTGTCCATTGGATAGGCGCCATGAAAAATTCTGTGTAGTACTCCAAGTTGGTTAAAGGAAATGGTAGAACGTGGCAAAAGGACATTATCGGTTTTTGGTGATGGTGAGCACAGAATGCAGATTATTGAAATATTTTGAATATTTCCAGATTGTGTCTCAATTTCCAAAAGGATATCGTGGGATATCAATCGGTTGTCGTACAAAGCAAAATTTTCACCTGCAAATGATAACCCCGACAAAATCCATGCTAGTTTTTTCGAGCCAACCAAGCCTTTGTCTTGTTGTCCTGTGAAGATAATGTGCACAGGGGATGTTGATGATGGAAGTGTCATTGAAAATGATAGTGTAGTCAATATCCCTGTAGTGAAAAATGAGTGGATATGCGAGTACGTTTTTCAATTTTGGGCCGGTGACATAGTCTGGAATAAATAGGGACACTTGAATCTGACACTGCCACGGTTTGCTAAACGAAGTAAAGCTATCGAAATCTATTGTTGAATGACAATCAGAACCTGACTGGAGATACTCAAGGGAGCAATGTGTTAACGAAAACAGTGTCTTGGTTTGCGTGTAGTTTAATAAACTTATTCCTGTGGGAATCCATAGAATGCCTTGTTGTGTTACGTTTTCACCGTGATCTTTGTAAAAGAAGCCAGGTTCCAACTTTCTTAAAATAATTGATTGACTGGACAACGGAGGAATGTTTTGCGCCTTGTAGTTGTCAACTAGAATCAAACAGTGGTGATGTTCTAGTATTGAAAATAACGCCTGCAAATTTTTAAATTGCAATGGTCGAGTTAGTTTATCACTTTGATATTGCAGGTATTCTTGAATATGGGTTTTCACCGTGTTTGATGGAGTTTGTATTTCAGTTGATGCTAATATTTCAAACCTTTTGAGAGACGTCAAGAAATATGAATTATCGCCAAGCGTTAACTCTGCGCTGGAACCAACTTTCTTTAACATATCAGCGGTTAAAAAAGCTGTGAGAAGAGCGGATAACACCATTGTTCCCATTGTTTTGTTGTTTTCAAGAGATTCAAACCAGAGAGTCTAAATAGAAAATATTATCTGTGACGACCAGGTTGCTACTTTGTACAGAAAAGTTGAAACTGGTGTTATTGATTTCACAAAAGTAATTACGGTTGGGCTAAAATCAATTTCAACACAGGAAAACCATATATTCTCATGCCAGCTATCAGCTTTAATGAGATTACAAAACAGGTAATTGGGTTTTTTCTTATAAAAAGCTTTGTTCACTGACTGACGCCATTTTTTAATTATGTTGTGAATCTTAACCATACAATAAAGCTGGGGATGCGTAAACACTATTTGCTGAACAGACACACAATACCATCTAATATTAAATATTATAATTGAAAATACTTCAGCTTTATTAACTAAATTTTTATGTGTTATAAAAACAACTGATAGTAAAGCAGCAAAAATGTTTTGCAGAATTTTCACAGACAGAATTTATGGAGGTTTTCATTTAAAATCTGCTTTGGATAATTAGTCTCAATTTTTTGGTTTTGGAACAAAATTACTCCAGAGAGGTGTACAATTTTAGTATCATAATTTTAATCATCTATTGCAACTACAACAATAAATTCATGTCAACAAAATCGTTTGGTACCATTTAAAGCTTGTATAATTCAGAATGCCCATTATTTAGGTGAGAAAGTTGGTTACAAGTACACGCTTTCCTTTGAATATTTGCATCGCAAATGTTGCGTCAACTGCATATTCATCCTAACGTATTTACTAAACATAACGTATTCGAGTTATTTACCACGTTTATTATGTTAAGAGCTTAGTTTAATGTAGTTACTTTGTATTTACAATAATTTATAAATAATGAACGCTTAAATCGTAACCTGCGCGGTAACTGTTTAAGCATTTTAAGTCAACTTGGAACTAAGCTGAGCAAAGTTACAAAAGGGGCGGGTTTATTTATTTTGAAAAACGAGAAAATGGTACAAAAAGTAAAGGTAGAACTTAACTGTAAAAAGCCTTTTTGTAGAACGTTTTTCAATTAAGCTTAAAAGTGCATTTACCATAAAAGGGAAATATTGACTGTTTTATCAATTACAAGCAACAGAATATTTAGCGGAGTGCATCTTTCGTAAAAGTTGACAGAACCGAATCGAATCTTCACAGTTGTGAAAGCCTTCAAAGCGCGTTTGGTCTCTTTAAAGCTGACAGCTGAAGCACACCCAGCCCTCTGCGATAACAACCACTTCAAATTACCCAGGATTTTACAACTAACTGTATTGCATCTTGACGGGAACGAATAGCCAGCTAGCGCTAAAGCATAACTGTTTATTAGCATTAAAACGGCAATGTTAATTGTTTCCATTGACGCGCTCCGTACAAATGTGCTATTCATAAGAACGGCTCCAAAAAACACAAGAGCCATCATGTGCACTATCAAAAAAGGCAGTGCCAGCAGTTTCTGAAAGCAATCATTAACCAAACCTGCATACAGAAGGTGTAGTCGGCTTGTTCTCAACAATGACAACAATCGTGTTGTGTTCAAACCATTAACCATCTCCGTGGAACAAAGCAAATTTTTCGATGCATAATAGATAATTATGTAACTGAGAAACATGCCAAAAACGGCGACAAATAGAGCAATTACGCTGAAGAGAGTGAAGGTGTAAACTTCAAAAGCGAATAAAGCTAATTGCACCAAAGTATGGATTATTTTGTCAAGTGAGATGGGCAACCCTACTGTAAACTCATACTCGCTTGTGACAATCACCAAAGTGTACATGATCACCACGACAACGCTGAAAAAGGGTTGGTAGCTACAAGCAATTTTTACCAAAAGGGACGTATTTATGTCAAAGAGAAGGCAAACTTTGTTGATGACATGGACAAGTTGTTCATATTTTGATGGAAAGAAAATGCTGTAGGTTAAGATGCTCAAGGAAATAATAAACTTTACAGCCATTTGAAACTGTTTGTCCGCACTGAGTAGGGCTTTTTCTTTAGAGAAAGCGGAACAAAAAACGAATCCTTTTAGCACGCAGTTTGTCAGGTTGGCAATTTTCAAAATGGTAAACCAAATTAAAAAACACTTTTTGTCTGAATTAACATCTAGTGCGCGATCTTGAGATAAACTTGGCTGGATAATTTTGCAGTTTCCAGGAATCTTGTTGAGAATCCATAACTGGCGTTGAATTAATGTTTTTAGTGTTATCTGATCCCAGTGTTTGAATTTGATGGCTTTGATAAGTGTGCTTGGATTGGAAAGTTCGCTTCTCAAGTTCCTGATTGATTCCATCATGTAAATCTTTTTCCGATCCGAGTTTTGATGCTTAGCAAAATAAAGATTCTTCAAAAAAATGCTTTTTTAAATTTTATTTGTGAAAAAATTCTGAATGCTCAATATTTAAACGATACTTACAAAACAGACTGCTGAAAGTCAAGAAACTTTTCAAGAAACCACTTTTCGAGATGTACAGTCAAGAACAAAACATTTCATTTTGAGAAGCAGCTAAAATCAAGTTAAAAATTTGGAGAGACTCAATACCAACTCGTGGCAATAACCAGTATTACTTATTGATTTAAACGCTTAAGAATAAATATTAACGCACAAAATATACTCAAAGCATTGCACGTCATAGCAAGCAGTAGGACGTAATAAGACAATCGCGAGCGAAGGTTTTTTACTGACAGCGAACTACTTTAGGGCGTGTGAATAGCAAAGCTGTCATGATTTATTTAAAACAGATTTTGTATAAAACTAAGCCTGTTAATTTATGATGGGAATTACTTATCTAAAAGACATTAAAATCGAATTTTTACGTAATAAGCAGTGTTATGAAGACAAGTGCGGAGTTTGGAGCATGCATAAACTATAATAAAATAAGCTTATAGTGCTCGTTATGTGGAAACGGCCGATAATGATGATTATAACTGACGAATGTACTTGGTTTGGCTGAGGTGGCCAAGCTGTATCACTAATTCAGTGTTAATGTTTCTGAGAAAACAATCGAATATTCAGTCGTCTCAAATTGATGTATTCATTTTGCCCCATGTAAGGTTATAAAATATTTTCTAAGTTTCTAGCCATGAATATGAAAGTAGTTACCAAGCTCAGTCGAACTAAAAGACTGAGGTGGATCCTTATCTCTTTTGTGCTTGTGCAATCATTTTTCTTGATGCTCCAGATGTCTTGCGTCTATCTAGTCTGTATTAAATTTTAATTAAAGAATTACTCTACTCAAAACCTTGGAATGAGAAATTCAGGAAAAATAAAACATACTTTAGCTTAAAAGTAATTTCCCCTTTGGCTGCATGCTCCTTTTCTGTTGTATACAATTACTTATTTTTGACTGGCATTTGTTTGTCAATCCTAAGACTAACGTTAACTTATCTGGTTATCAATTTCTTAAATCGTAGACGTTTTTTGAAACTTCTCCTTTTCAACTTGAATACATTTTTTACATTTGTTTAGAGTCTGTCTTAAGCTGTGTTTTATTCGATCTGATTTTAACTATATATTTCGCTGATCCAGCAAGAATCAAGAAAAACAAGATATGAAATCTACTAGTTTCTTCAAGCCGCATAATAGTCTAAAACTTATGTTTCGATAACATTTTTAAAGCATTTATTTTATTGCAGTGTAATTCAACTGAAATTTTTGCCACGATTCACGAATTTCAAGTGCAGAGATGGCAAAAGCCGCGGTTTTAGAGGAACAAAACCACTGGTCTGGTCTTTAAAGGTTTTCAATGGTTTTTAACGGTCAAAAAAGTGGTGGTTTATAACGGTTTTTAATAGTATTTTGGGGTCAAATGAGACTCCTGCCTAGAATATTTACTCAATGGGTATATAGTAATGCATGCATATTTGATTTTTGAACATTTTGACCGTTAAAAACCACAAATCTGAGCTACAAGCGCCCCCACTAAAAACGGTCAAAACCATTTTTGACCAGCTGCCATATCTGGTCAAATGTGAGGTGAACAGAACAGCAGTCAATATTTCGGTCAAGTCTACCAATGTGTAGATAGGTATTCGTGTATGAATTTAGCATACAAATATAGTAAATTGGTTACTATTACAAATGATCGAATAAATAATTGGATCACTGGTTTACATGTTAACATAAATTATTAATCGTAAATGTCTCAAAGAACATCATTCACTACAAATTAAGCCAATTTTCACACGTTGCTATCCAACTACCCATTTTTAATGAAGTGTTTCAATTGATAAATGCTAGCACTTGTGATTAAACCAACATTAAAAAATAAGCATTTGCCATTATATTATAATTATTTTCACTTGTTATTATTTATTTAGATATAAATGATTTTATTGACCATTTTATTTACCATACATTGACATTACGATTTAAGATTTTAGTTAAAATATTCAATCCTCACATAATGACCTGGTTAACATTTGATATTGCACTTGAATTTTACGTATTAGCATATCATTAGGATTGGCAAAAATTAAGAAGAAACGATAACTAACAGCTACATGCATCGTAACTCTTGTTTTCAGAAATTTATTTCTAAACTTGAATTAATAATTTAAATACACTTTTAAACCGCCACAAAACTTTAGTTTCGTGTCATGCTACTATCAGCTTATGTTGAAATTATGAATTCAATATGCTACTTTCTACAAATATTTTTCTTATTTTTGTTTTGTCAACAGGAGCAAAATTACGTTTACATTTTTCCTTGGCATGTTTTTGCCTTTTCCATCTAAAATTATAGATTGCTTTGAAACTAAATATTTCCACAGTAAAACACAATATTGACAATGCACACCCACTTAGCAACAACGTGAATATAATCAGTACGTTGCCACTCATGGTAGCCTTTATGGGTTTGTTTTTCCTTAGATCACCTTTCCTAGAGCTACTTGCAATCTTCCATACAAGCTTAGTGTAATATTCTAATATTCCTCCCGACTGAATTCTTTTCACCCTGTCAATTAAATATGGTGGCACAGAACCTCCTAGCATAAACATTCGATATACCTTAAAGTACGTCTCTTTTTCGCCAACGTGAACGTGTTCATTATCTTTTTGAGTTGATGCATTGCCCTCAATTAGGTTTTTTGACACAGCGTTACACAAATAATTAGGCAGTAAATAGGCTACCTTGTTGTAATAACCCATTTCTCTGAGTATCAGCTTCTCTTGTTCTTCCCAATACATATTTTGAAACGATTTAACGTCCATATCTGAGAGAGTTTTCGTCATAAATGAACTTAGCACAGCTCTCAATAAGTCTGTTGTATTTGGGTGAAGTTTTGTGTGATTTTCTAAAAGCTGCTCAAGATAACCTATTTGTTCACCTGAGTCACCACGCAAACCAGACGTCTCTGAAAGGGCCGAGATAGTACCTCTACCCCAGTGCAACAAACCCACCCTATTGATATCCTCTTTGCTTTCTACGAAGGTAAACTCAATTTTTGAAGCTCGGGAGTGATGGAAAAGTTTTCAGCGACCAATTGTTCAAATTCGTCAAGTACAACAGGTTGAAGTGGTAGAACCATTCTGTAAACGTTGTCATTTCTCCACGCGTTGCTTAGTACCATTCCCGCTAAAGAAAAAACGCAAATGCATGATTTTCTGTGGGTTCCCAACCAGTGTGGCTGTTCTAGATACACTCTTAAAATATTTTCAATGGATGTGACCGCATTTGTATTTGGGTTCAAAAATCGCAGCGCAAATGTGAGAATAATCCCTGTAGCCAGAACAAGTTGCCAAACGCTGGGATCAAACACAGATATAAGTTCTTGGAACGCCAACGTCTGTCTTCGAATTGGTGCACAACTAACAAATTTGATGTTGTTGACGTTGTCCTCTTGATAAAATGCATATTGCTGCGGGTAAAGTCCTGCATAAGTGCCTCCCCAAATTAATACTTTGTTTGTTACCGTTGCGTCCTCAAGGTCTGCTGCTTCAACTATCTGTCCGTTTTGACACTGGCTATGCTCATTTATCTGGAACGTGTAATTTTTCAGAATCCCTGTCCAAACGTACCAGTATCGGTTGGCCAACAGATCTGAAAGTGAAGAAAACTTGGATACTGTTCCAATCCGTTTTTCTACACTGCAAGATTCCATTTGAGCATTAAAAAGCTCTGTGGCAGTGTCGTATGTTACTTGTGGCATCATTTTCAGTGAAAATGTGTGTCCATCTTTTGGAAATCCGTAGTATTTGCTGAGATTGTAAATGCTTCCCAAATCCATTGTTGCTGTAATAAAATTTGCCAAGTCTTTGTTATTGGTAACAACTGTGCATAGCGGACATGTAACGTATGTTGGTTCCGAAATTTGTCCTGTCAATTCTGATAACTGAGCTATAAGCACAGTGTCATAAGAAATGTATTGCTTGTAGTTTGTTAAAAAACTTGCCTCAATATCAAACAAGCTCGTCCAAACCCACAGCAGCTTTTTGCTTAGTTTTTTCACATTGCGGATATTCTTGTTGACATTTTGTTGAAAAATGATTAAATGTGTCGAAGAAACCGATGATGGCAAAGTGGTTCTATATTCAGGTATCTCATCTCTTGTGTATCGAAACGTATTGGTAACGTATTGGGATACGCCAACAGTTGGCTGGCTTCAGCAGTTTTTACTACGTAATCGGGAATAAAAAGTGAAATCTGCACCTGACAAGACCACGGTTTTACTTGGGAGGCAAAAAAGAACAGCGGTATTCTGGAGTGACAGTTGGATCCAGAATTCATTTGACTAAAATGACAATACGTATAGGAAAATCTGGTATTTTCTGCCGTATAATTTAGGTTGCTGGTTTCAATAGGAAGCCATAAAAGGTTTGATGAATCCAAATTACCTAAATCCTGGAAAATCTTCAAACTTCATAAATATTCCTGGAGCCAGTCGTCTTAATATTATGGGGTACTTATTAGCCGAATGAATATCCAAACCAAAATAGTTGTCCAATAAAATGAAGCAACCTTGCGGATCGAAAACTGAAGTAATTTGGCGCAAGTTGAATGCTCGTTCAGACCAAATTTTGGTTTTCTTTTTACTTGCTTCAATACCTTCAAGAAGCTGTTCTATTTCACTGTCAATGTTTGAAAGTCGAGAAACATTTTTACAGCAGTTTTCTAAAGTTGTAAGTAGATACGGGTTTTCAATGTTCAAAGTGAATCCGTAGGTTAAAGTTTGAACTTGCAAAACAAGCAAAATAATAAACGATTGAAATGTAGTAAGCACAACCATTTTGGCTGTTATACACTTGAAAAAGTCTTAAAAACAAATTGTTTGAGAAATTTTTGAAAAGAATTGACGAAACAATAATGGTTGTACCTTTTTATTAAAAGTTTAAACCGCAATGCAGACGTTTACAAGACATTTCCGTCTGGTAGACAAATAGTTATGAAAGTTTTTACACGACAAACATGACTATTAGTCATGCCACACATATTATTAACTTGTAAACCTGTCAAATATTTAATTTCCTGTAGCTCCACGAACAAGTCTTTTGTTGGTCGAAAAAACAATTTGCACGAGCATAAATAATTTATTGTTTAACGATAACTTGTTTTAGGAGAATTAAAATCCACGAAAAAACAAAAGTAGAAAAACATAATTTTGTTCAAAATTTAAATTTTTAGTAAAATATTTTCAGAACAAGAAATTGCTATACTTGATACCTTGTAGCAACTTGTTTTTTTAACTGTAAGGTTACGCTCGTGGCAGAACAATTTTTTTACGGGAAAAATTATGGCAGTTTCAAATCGTGCTATTGGGCGAATTTTTGTGGGTAATTTGGATAATGGTTTAGGTGTGAATATGTGTAAAGGTTAATGTGAATAAAAGGTGGCATAGTGAAGGCATTAATATTCGTCTGGACAGAAATAAATGTATTCACTTCTTGTACTTATGAATACATCATTGATTGGTAGAGGTCAACTTCCTGTTAACTTAG
>JAANSP010000810.1:0-18390 GCA_036850745.1 Homidia socia | reverse complement strand
TACAAATTCAAATCGCCACGCGTATGTGACCAACAGCTTTCATTTCACAACAGCAATATTTCTTGCTATTGCATGTGAGTGTGCTAAACAAGCATTTACTTTTAACATCCTTTAATTGATTTGCTCTATTAAATTTTCTTGATAAGATTACTTTTCCAAAAATGTTTATAAAAATATAAATTGATTTGTACAATGGCAAGCTATTTAAGTTTGTAAACAAAACAAATCCGCACACGCATCTTTTCCCCATTGCAGTGCCATTATCAGCATTAGCATATTTTATTTGTTTTATAGCGCCGAGCCATAAAAATGTGAAAAATGACAAATTCTGCAAATTAATGTCAAGTTGATGTTTGTTGAAATTTTTATACATTGTAAAATGCTTTACCTCCTTCTGTCATGTAGACATACAGTCTTCCGTGTATTGTTTGCGACGATTTTGTGTAATTACACCAGTCTATTACAATAAAAAGGCGACATAGACGGCGACAGAGGAGTGTTTTTTTCAAAAAATTTCTTTCAATATGATATTATTAATAACTTATAATAAAACAACTAGTAGTGCAAGAGTATCTACAGTTACTATAGTCACTGACCATCGTTTGATAGTTATAAAAAATACATTACAGCGTTAAGTCATATCACAGTTTCTTTTGGACAACCATATTATCATCATCGAAACGCACACACACTTTCGCAATTTATTTTCAATTTGCACGGGGCGCATATTTATCCCAAAGACTGTGTGTCCTTTGATCCTTTCGCATTAAACCACATTTGTGTTAAAATTTCATTTTCAAATAATGATTATTATGTATATTATTTGCACTCTTCTCTTCCCCTTTTTCTTGTAATTGTTGCTTGTTTAATATTCAGGCTTTACCTCCTCTCCCCAACAACACCGCAACACATGTTTTACAGTTAACGCCACTCCTTCTCCCATTTGTTTTTTGCAAGACACTCTTACTTTTATCCGCTCTACTTGCTGTTAAAACATGCCCTGCACTTTGTCTCCTTGTCTTGTTTTTATTTTTATATATTTTTTAACATTCTCTTGTCCTTTTTCTTCACTTGTCACACAGGAAATGTGGAAAATGTGCAAGCAAGGTGTATGGACCAAACCATGTAATATGTGATGTTGTTGTCATACCACATTAAAATTAATGTATAAACAAACATGTTTATATTTATATTGTAAATTGTAGCGGCTCTGTAAATAATACATTACAATATGCAGTTCTTAAAAGGTTGCCAAAAATTTCTCTGACGACAACTTTTGAAACTTATCCCACTATCATTAGTAATTTGTTTTGCATTATGCATTTACGTATAGAAAAGTACTCATTAAAGCATTTTATTTGCAAAATAAATAACATAAAATACACAACAGCACACCTCATGTTCCCAGTGTACCCTCTCATCTTTCTCCTCATTCTGTGTCGCATCAAATTTGTAGTCTAAACTGTCGTCTGTCAACATAATTTCATTTTTTCATGGTATATATATCGAATTATTGTATGTTAATTCAAAACTTTTTTGTTCTGCATTGCCCAATACTTCATTAAATTGGTAGGAACCTATCCATCTTACGTCAAATTCAATCGACAAAACTACTAATAATCAGTTAAACGGCGTGGTAGTAACTTTTGTTAAAAAAATAAACCACGGCTAAAGCATCAATTCCATAATATGTATTAAATGATTGGAAACTTTTAAGCATTATCTCATCACTACGATATTCTTCATCGTCAGGTTCCTGTGTACTGTTCAATTTTTTGCCAATGTCACAAAGCAGCGCTCAGAGTTTTTAAAAACCGCTTACTGTCAAATACAATCGACAAAACTACTAATAATCAATTAAACGGTGTGGTAGTAACTTTTGTTAAAAAAATAAACCACGGCTAAAGCATCAATTCCATAATATTAAATGATTGGAAACTTTTCAGCATTATCTCATCACTACGATATTCATCATCGTCAGGTTCCTGTGTACTGTTCAATTTTTTGCCAATGTCACAAAGCAGCGCTCAGAGTTTTTAAAAACCGCTTACGCCTTTTTTACATCCATTATGTCGATTTGGTTGTCTTGTGTCTTTCATCATGTCTTTCGGTATGGTTCTCTCGCTCTCTGTCGCACATTTATTTTTTTCCGCTATAATATGTATGATTGTGATTTCATCCATTTCCCACAAATTATATTATGCGCACATGGTTGTTGTATGCTTCTTGTACCTACCTCTATGGATGATGCTCACTTGTTTGAAAATTTGAAACTGGGTAAAGAAAAACCTCCGCCAAAAGTAATGCAGCCAACAGTTGTAGGTTGTAGCCATCATCGCTACCACCACTTATATATAATACTGTTATGAAGGGAAAACCATTAATAAAGTCATTATAAGAGTACATTTCTGCTCTGCAAATATCTTGAAAATATTACATGTTTAGGTTTTGACCTATATGCCGCGATGTTTTATGCAAGTATTTGTCACACATAAAAGCGCAAGCAGCGGTAATGAAAATGTGATCTAATGATTTGAAAATGAGGCTAGCAGCAAAAAAGCAACACCCGAGCCAAAAAGAATTACTTGTTTTCACTGTCTTTTTTTCTCTTATAATTCTCCGTTTTAAAGCGGCTTTAATAATATGGATGACGATATGATCATCTTGTTGATGACGATGTCTGATAATATTATGTTTTATGAAGTACATAATGCACATTCTTTTCTGTCGCTTGCTTCAATTTGGATGCATGATGCATGCATACGATATAATATAATATATTTTCTATTTACCTATTTGTATGCAAGCATCTTTCTGTACTACGATTTAAAGTACATATATGTTTTTTTCTTTTAAAAGCATATTCCAATTCCAAGTCCGAATTTATTTTTTATGAGCTTTAACAAGCTAGTAATGTGGGAAGATGAAGGTATGCAAGAGTAGGATGCAAAATGTAATATGAAATGAATAGACGTAAACACACACCACGACACATGGTATTCAAAGAAAGCTGTTGTTTCCTTTTCGAAATTTAGAAGGCTTATCAAAGATTGTTCTTCGTCAAGTTGTGCTCAAACAGGAAATATTCCAAGTTTCCAAGCGTGTATGTTTTTTGTGTGTCGCTTTTAATTTTTATCATCATCAAGAATACCGGCTGTTATCTTTGCTTGTGAAATGAAAAATAGAGAAAGAGACAAAAAAGATTTGAATCTGCAGATTTGGAAGAAAATATTTTATTGAAATTAATTTTTTTGATAAATTTCATGTGGATTCATTATAGTTCTGCGCAATCATTATTTTATAGAACTTGTGCAATTTGGGATTTTGTAAAATAAAACGGGCTTAACAAGTTTATGTAGGCGGTTCTTTGACAATTTCGCTTGCAGAGACACGCCATCGGCTAAGAAAGTGCCTACATTTAACTGTGCTGCAGTCCATTATTGAAGCATTATTCTTGTTTATTTTGTTATCATCAAAGAACAGCAACTACTGGAATTCAGATTCAAGCTTGTTATAGTTTACTTCTTACTACGGCAATAAAAATGGGATGGATAAGTTTACAGGAAACTTGTGTGCAAAGTTTGAATCATTATAAAGAAAAGTAGACTATGCTGTTGCTTCTTTGCAAATTTATTATTACGAGTCTGTGCAGTTGCTATAAAGTTTTGCTTATTTGTTCAAGTTGTAAAATTCTGAGAATAAACTAGTAAAGAGGAGAAGGTTGTTTAATGAACAACTTTAATGCTCAGTATTTTGTAAAAAGATTTTGAATTCAATTCTTAATTTTCAATCGGAGCGACTGTGACATGCTTTGTTGGGAAATATTTGATGATATTGGGTACACTCGTATTTAAAATACACAACTACTACTTTTATGAACAAAAAGTCATTTAAGAGTAAACAAATTGTTTAGTTTCGACGCTACCAAAAACTTGCCTTACTAAAATTTTGATATCTACTCAACTAGGTACGGGCACTCTCTTACGCATAAGCTTGAGCAAGAGATAATAATTAAGTATTAGCGTGGTTTCTGATCACATTTACGATAACAATTACAAAGATGCAGGGCAGTGTAAAAATAAAACCGGAAAAGAACGATTTGGCGAACAGGTCCAGATGACACTTTACAGGTTGTCAACCCAAACTCAAAAAAGGTGAAGGTAAGCCCCTTTCTATGCGTAAAGTTGTTGCTTCATTTACTACACCCATACACGCACCGCATAGCCTTTTCTCCTATAGTTTTCGATATTTTTCACTTTCATCACCCCCAATACTAACACTCATTTACATGACGACTGAATATCGTTGAAAACATTTAATCTTTCTATGTATTTTTGTAGCACAATACCTTTAGTAATAAGTAAACCTCATTCTAGTATTTGATCTCATATGGCATTTCGCTTAAATTACACAGTTGTATCTATTTCTTTATTTAGGCATATCACTATAATAACCATTCTCATAAAAAATGTAACAATTTTCTGCATAAACCTTACACTCTAATATCTTTAGTACTTACCTAACAACACGCTTATTTATTTACCGTAAACGNTAATAACCATTCTCATAAAAAATGTAACAATTTTCTGCATAAACCTTACACTCTAATATCTTTAGTACTTACCTAACAAAACGCTTATTTATTTACCGTATACGTAAGTTAGCACGATCCACATGTAATAAAAAGCGAGAAAAGTATAACATCGGCACCAGCCCAACAAGTTTTTTTGTCCCTTCACACTTAAAACACATTCTATACTTTTTTGTCATTTATCAGTAGAGAGCAAGTATTTTACAAATAAATGCGCACTTTTCCCCTCACATTACATCCATTATTTGATTAGACAGTTCATCCATCCTTTTCCTGCACAGGTGGCTGTCATTCATCATCAGTTGTCTTAATGGTCGGTCAATTCAAGTATTTTACAAATAAATGCGCACTTTTTCCCCTCACATTACATCCATTATTTGATTAGACAGTTCATCCATCCTTTTCCTGCACAGGTGGCTGTCATTCATCATCAGTTGTCTTAATGGTCGGTCAATGATTATTGCAGGTAAAGCACCTATTTAGTTGCTTATCATCAGCATCCCATCAACCAAGTGAGTGACACACAGTAACTGTCAGTCAGGCACTAAAATATTTTATATTTCTTGACTAACAAACCTTGTTGCTTACAATTATTACATATTATAACGTGTTTTTGGATATTTCGTATCATGCTAATCATCATCACGATTTTACTCGACACTAGTGTCAATTCAGTTAAACAGTTGTAACTTTTTTTCAGAAAATTTCCTGCAGCTTGACACGGCAATTTTTTACTTGTTCTATGTATTATAATGGTAATGTAATGTGAACATTGTGTTTCGCATTTGCAAGTTTATTTTATTTCATTTTTTGTAAAATCCAAAACAAAATAAACTACATATAAACAACAAGCATTTATTAACGTTACCCATTAATATTTTTTATGAATATCACATAATAAATATACTAGTTATTATTATTATTACTACTATTAAATATGTTCCTTATGCATGATTACTGCAACTCATCGATCATTTTTTGTGTCTTTGGAAGTAAAAAGCAGTTATATAAAATGCTTTATGGATAATAAATAATGATATGCAGTATTTACTGCAGTAAGGAGACACTACTAGACCAGACCGGAGTCAGTGGTGGTGCTGCGTTCTCCTGTGAGCTTTTATTCAGTCTTTTGAACAACAGGTACCAAACAACCAAGAACATGATCATGTAAAATCGTGACTTGACCACAAACAATCTACTTATGATGATGATGATGGTGATCTCTATGACGATGATATTGGCTTTTTCTCTTCTCCTTTGACTTGTTACCTTAAACTAACTTGTTGAGGAAGTAATTCGATACTCGTACTATACCACTAGAGCAGCACACAAAAACAGCAGAGGTCGGGCCAGGCCAGACCAGCCAAGAAACTCATTTTTAGCAAACAATGCCGTGTTCTTGTTGCTGTATTCTATTATTTTTGTTCTTTGTCCGTCTGTTTTTGTGGGTATGTGAGTACATATGAATTGGTTGTTTTTAGCCTGTTTTTCATGGGGTGCGTCATTTTTCATCATGATGAGGATGTCGTCATTGTCAAGAATGATCCATGAGTGACTTGATGTGATGGACGACATGAAATAAAGAAAAAAATATAGGCATGTAGAGTGCTTAACATGCACAGCATTTTATTTCTGGCGAGAAAGAATGCAGAGATGTAGAATTGCAAAATGTAAATAAATAAAATTTTATTTTTGTAGAGACGATCTCAATAAATTACTTTGATTGCTTTCTAACGAAAAGTTGGTCACCTCATCAGACTCTCTCTCTAAACACACTGACCGTTCTATTGATCCAAGTGGAAAATCAGGTTGAAAATATGTTCAGCAAGAAAAGAAAAAAGTGCAAAAGGTTAGAGAAAAAAGCAATGTTGTGATTGAACCAATTACGGAGAGACACATTCAGTTGGCACGGATTTTCCAATAAAGGAAGCAAACGTGAAGTGGATGGATCGATTCTGCTTCCTACTTACAGACCTCCTCAAAAACACAGAAAGAAAATTGTTTCATGATCCACTGCTCGGTCGGAAACGGTATATTTGTTATAATTTCTCCGCATGCAAAAGAAGAAAAAAGCGATGGCCAAGCACGATAAAAATTCACATACTTATTGTTATTATTCTTTCGCCTTGTCATTTACGTGCAAGAAAACCCTCCATTGTTCCTTGCTTACCCGTGCCATTCATTTGCGATGCAATGAGCAACTTTTTTGTACTTGATGAGATTTCTTTTTCTTCTTCTGCACTCCAATTTTTCTTCATCTCCAATAATAAATGAGCCAAAGTGGTGACAAGTATTTATCGATTCATTATTTTTCATGTGTGCGTTCAGCAAAAAAATCTATCGATAAGGTTCTTCTAGCATTTAATGAAGATTAATGAATTGAATGGAAACAATAATGCTTAAGCTTATTATTATGGGCATATTTCTTACCATCAACAAAAATGCACATACTTAAAAAAGTGACCCACATTAATCAAAAAGATGAAAGAATACATGAATGCATAAATAAATAGTAGAATTATTATTTATTCAAAGATAACGACACTCATATGGGTTCCAAATGGGTGGAATGGAATTTTTTAGAAAGAAATTATGCAAATGTATCGGCATAAATCAATCCAACTTATTTTTGTTTTGAAATTACTCATCGTCCAAAGAAAGGCTAGTGTTGTGAAGGTATGCTTGATGTATAAGGTATGTAAGTTCTTGAGAGCAGCAAAGTTATTATATTTAAAATCGGAATAATAAGCAATTTTGCAATTAGGATGAGCAAGCCAAAATCCTGCCCTGAGGAGAAGCATGGTGGTGATCTCTCACCCATACACATTATTTAAATGAGCCTCACGTACTCGACGCACGTGAATTGGCAAATTATTTTTTCCCTGCCTAAATACTACTTAAAAAATACAAAAAATGAATGTATGTAGAAAATTGCAAAATTCCATTGTAATCTTTTTTTTGCAAGTGAGTGATGAAACATTTAACAATGCTTGTGAGCGACAACTCAAATGAAGCCGAACTATCACACTCACACACAAATACGTGCTCTGGCTCAAATGTTCCGTAAATTTCTCAACGTTTATTTTTATTTTCATTATTTTTCGCCTTCCCTGTCAAATTCTATTCTGCCGAGTTTACTTTGATCAAGAAAAAAATAACAAGCTATTTTAGAGGAAGCCGCCTCACTGCCTTTCTTTTTTATCGCTGATATCGACATCGACCTTGTTGCCCAACTTTTTTTAACAAGCCGTGGAGATAGATAAACATGAACAGATTTTTTTTCTTCTTTTGTGTGTGAGCGTGCAAGCGTATCCGCACAATAAGCAGCAGCAGTAATTGTACTACTAGTGAGATTTTGATCAGCAGCTTCATCCAACCATGTTCCGTTAATTACATTGATTTCCTTCCATCTCACTCACTTTTGCTTGTTAGCTATACAATACACTTATTCGTCTGCTCAAATGCACAATATGCTTTTGGGAAACAAAATGAGAAAAAAATTTGAGGTGGAAGAATTACGGTAGCAGTTGTTTCGTGCACTGTATTTTATTGTGACAGCTATAGATATAGGTAATGTGTATCTTATTAAGTATTGTATAGTGCATGCCAGCGCAGCGTCTCCATCCTTTTATTGCTTAAATGACATTTTGAATGACAAAGAGAGCATTCACAAAAGAATGCTCTTACAAGTCGACAAAATGCAAGTGGAGCAGTAAGGCAGAGGAAGAAGAAAAAAGAAATGATAAAAAGAGAGGTGCACACATGCAATGGCCATATCACATCACCGTCATCGTCGTTGTCATCATTATCATCATCATTGCCAGTGGAGCATTCACTCACTTCACTGTATTCTCAACGCTCATACTTATCACTTTGATCCTCTTTTCGCGCGCGCTCAAGATTCTGCCAACTGATTGCTGAAGACTGGCATCGACGAGTGAATGAATGCATTAATTCCAATTCACAGCTTCTTACCCAGTTCTTTAGTAATAATAATGGGATGTGAATGTGATTTCGTTTCGATATATATTATTATTGACCCTATTAGCAGCGGAAAAGTATAGAGAAGTTGAAAAGTAATGGATAATAATGTAGAATGATAAGCAGAGGGGCGTTGGGAAGTACAGCGATGGTGAAAGGTGAAATAAAATCGTCACTTGAAAGTTATCAGTTTTCCACTAAAAGCCTTGTAATTTTAGCACATTATTCGCCTTATCACTTTTTCTTTTTTGCTGGCAGTCATAAAAAAGGCTTTCATAATCTATTAGAATCCCATCATTTTTATTGAAATGGGCTTTAAAATTCCTTTTAGATTTTTTCATCTTTCCTACTTCTTTTTGAATAACTGAATGATAAAAGAAAGGGAATATTTGATAATTTGCATCCTTTACAGCCATCTTTTATGAACGCTTTTGGACGGAACGACTTTGCTTTTGGAAGTTTTTCATAGGGATATGCATGATTTTATGCACTGAACGAGAAAGTAAAATCTCGTTTTCTTGATATCCTGCAAAAGATATCATTTCAATACTTGTATACTAGAATTGCTCAAAAATTTGCGAAAAACTTTGAGAAAACAATGGAGCGAAACATTTACCAAGAACTTTTTAATAATCATATATTATAAATATTAGTATGCATTTTTAAATGAATGAAGTTGGCGAAAAGTAAATACATTCAGTTAACTTTTATTGATTAACAAAATAATAAGTTGATCACAAAATCTACTTGGAATTTCTCACATACACAAGTTGTTCAATGAAATGGTTAATCTCAGCGACATAAGTGTGTACAGCAGAGGTTGGGTGATGACATAAGTAAGTAGGTACTGTATCGACTTTTCTTTTTATGTGCAAGTAAGTTGAAATAAGTAAATTAAAATATATGTTTCTCTGAAACAATTCAAACTTGTTACTCCAAACTCACAGACAATGTGTTTGAAAAAAGCTAAGGGTAATTGCCACATGTTAGCAACTCTCAATAGTTTGCTTTTTGCTCAGTTAATTTGCCTGGAAAAGGAACAATTATTATTTTGTTCTTTATGTTTCAGATGCATCAAGAATTAACTTGCTGACTGATATAATTTTTCAAACTTTTCGTCATGTAATAAATTGCTCAATTGTAGACAGTTCTATTCAATAGAGCCCTTAGTCTATGGAATCTATCGACCCATGCAACGAGTATTCTTAACTTAATCTCAAAGATGACTTCAATCTTTGCCAATCAGAAAATTTGTAAAGTTTGCCCTGTCAATATTTCTAGCAAACTTTCAGCATAGAGTACTAACGCAAAAATACTGAAGTACAAAAAAGGGCACCATTCTTCCTTTTCTTTACAGCGTAAAGTGGATTGTGTGAATCCTCTTTGCGTACACACTAACTCTACTATTTGTTGTTAGAATACGATGAGGCGAAGGGAACTGGAGATATTGTGTGATCACAATTGAGATGATGATTACTCGTTGAATATGCCGCTGGAATGCTGTCTTTCAAAATAAAAGAAAATGAAAGGAGAAAAAAGCTCAAGTCTTCCAGAAAAAACTTTAGTCTCTTTTACTCCCCATTCATCTCACATACACAGCATCTCACAGCGTCCCTCTATTTTCTAAAAAAATAAACTAGCTAAACTACTTCTTCTGTTTGGTACTACTGACTATAAAGAAAAATCCAAAGTAGATTTTCAAATAGTATTTCTACTTAACAAACCTTCTCTTGTCATAAAAAGAGAGTAAAACACACGACTACACAGTTTTGCTTTCTTTTGAAAAAAACGAGTATTTTTAACTTTTCATTTTATTTTTTCTCTCCGTCGATCATTCTTCATGAAAAAGTAGTGACGGGTGATATGGTATGTGTGCAACAATAATTCAGTTGGGTGTGAGAGGATTGAAAAAGGTATCTTCCTTTTATGATCTGAAGATACAACAGCAGCAGCAGCACAACTGGGATTTTAGAGTCGACACGCTGCCTGCTTTTATAGACTCCGTAAATGTATTTATACGCGTCTTTTTCTTTGAAAAAAGTTCTTTTAATGGTACCGTAGTTTGATTATTTTTTTGTTCTCCTTCCAAAAATAATTATCAAGATTCAGGACGAGATACGTTGTTTGCTTCTTTTAGTCAAAAGCTTTCAGATTTTTAGATGGAGAAATAAGAAAAAACGGTAAAACAAAGGGTTTCACCCCACGGCTTATACTATCATCATCTTCTTCATGATGATAATAATCATTGTGCACCACATACGGTACACTTCCTTCCTCGATTCGGATCGCTGAGTTTTTTGTGAGTGACGACTACTCTTAAAATAATCATCAGGATTCAGGACGAAATACGTTGTTTGCTTTGTTTAGTCAAAAGCTCTCAGATTTTTAGATGGAGAAATAAGAAAAAACGGTAAAACAAAGGGTTTCACCCCACGGCTTATACTATCATCATCTTCATGATAATAATCATTGTGCACCACATACGGTACATTTCCTTCCTCGTTTCGGATCGCTGAGTTTTTTTGTGAGTGACGACTACTTCGAGTGAGTGGTGGTGTGAGGTCCACCATTAGTTGTTGTGCAGACGGGTGCGGGCGGTTTGCCAGATAAGTTAAGGGAATAAAAAGGTTCTTGTGAAGGAGTGAAAGGAGTCTACCTTACTTTTCCAGGATTTTTTCTCCAGACCCTTTTGCAACTTGATTAAAACAGCAGAGTCTTAAAGAAGCTCGTGTGCTTTTAGGATTCTTGTTATCCGTGACTTTCTAAATTGTTCAAAGGACTGACCATTTAAACTTGAAAATTCCAAGAAAAATCTACTTAGACATTATTTTGTGAAAAAACCGAGGTTTTTTTATTTCACCGGAAATTTCGAGGTAATTCAATTGCCGTATCACACTTACGTATCGTGCTCAATTCGTCTCCTTAACTTTACAGTGGTAATTTCATTGTACATTTAGCATTAAGATAATAATATTATCCTGTGCTATAAATAAGTACTGTAGTGTGAAAAACTATTATTATTGTTCATACTTGTCCATCTGTTCCACCAAAAGTACTTTTGTGAGTACGTGTGTGTTTGGTGCAATGCACTTGCTCAAACCGCACAAAATGCATTATCATCACGGTTCAGTGGGGGTCAGTGAAAGTACAAGGAGCAGAAATAGCTGCGCAGCGGTAGCATCAGCAATAACAACGACACTGTACCACCACCTCCATTTTTCAAGCAATATTAATAAAAAATAATAAGAGGGATAATAATAGTATTATATCTTCTTACTACACAAAAACGTCCTACTTTCATTTCTCACATGTGTCTAGTGAAGAGCCCTTATGTCCTCTCTAAAAGCGTTATGGTCTTTAAATGTTCCACTATTACTTACTAGAGACGCTGCGTATGCTAGAGTAAATATACAATAATATTGCATGTCACTTTTAACTGCTGCTGATTCAACGTAGTATTAAACATGTTGAAGCCGCTCGGTTTTTCCTGCAGGCTACTTGCGCTACTGGTGCTGTAGGTGAAATCATTGTCACTTTCGGTAATAATATGTGCGTGGTAGGCCGTAGGCGTTATCTATCTGCTAGATTTGTGCATACATATCCGTGGTGGGCACAGCAGGTACCTTACTCCTGAAAACGACAAGATCTCCAACTCCTCTTCAAAAAATAAATATCCTCAAACTATAATGGTGACTATAATAGGATTGTTGGGATTTTTACACAGATAAAAAACCACATTAAAAAGTTGGTGTTTGTAATGGATTTGTCTGTGTACACAAAGATCCCGAAATATAAACTTTTTACTTGTAATACTAGTATTTATACTGTACTGTGAGAAAATTGCATGGACATGAGGCGAGACCACTCATGGTGCTTTGCTAAAATATCCTTGTATTATCATTATTTCCAGTCTATTTTCCGCCGCAGCGTTGTATAACGTAGCTTAGTGAAAGGTTGTTGTACTCTTCTGCTGCCTCTTCACCATCTTTTCTCATTTACCTCGTTTCAAATGACAATCACGTCTGACCATATATCATTATCATCATCATTCAAAACACAAACACAACACGCTTAGCTCCAGAGTAAATCTTTTGGAGCAATACGGTCTGTCGATTTCGTTAGAGCGGCTAATGAATGAGAATTCTGTAGAATTGTAGTGAAATGGAGAAAGTTATAGAGGCATTTTACAAGTTTTCTGTACCATGATAAATGGGAAGATGCACTTTGCTGGGAAAGCAAAAGAGAGAAAGTGGAAAATTATTCATTTCCTTATTATTCTTCCAAATTTCCTAAATCTTTATTTATTCATGCTAGACAGCTGTATATTTTATACATGGAGAGACTCAATGTCTCTGCTGCTGCTACTATTTTCATTTCAATATACTCAAGCATTCTTCTTCTTCTTCCTTTAATTTCGTTACCGTATTTCCCAATTTATAAAAGGAAGCGTCTCTTTTCCGTTGTTGGCTAAATAGGAAAGTGCCTAGATATAAAATAAAGGAAAGATAAAAAAATTGATGGTGTGTAAAAATACTCGTATAATGGTATGGTATATGCGGCACGTCTACGTAAATGTCAAATTTCACTGACTGAAATTGCACACAGTCTAAAAAATATTGTATTACATGGCATGAGTAAATATATTATGATCATCACGTTTCCTTTTTTTCATTTCAATATACTCAAGCATTCTTCTTCTTCTTCCTTTAATTTCGTTACTGTATTTCCCAATTTATAAAAGGAAGCGTCGCTTTTCCGATGTTGGGTAAATAGGAAAGTGCCTAGATGTAAAATAAAGGAAAGATAAAAAATTTGATGGTGTGTAAAAATACTTGTATAATGGTATGGTATATGCGGCACGACTACGTAAATGTCAAATTTCACTGACTGAAATTGCACACAGTCTAAAAAATATTGTATTACATGGTATAAGTAAATATATTATGATCATCACGTTTCCTTATAGGCCATATCAGATCAGATTAGATCATCGCATACTACAGAAAATGCAAATCAAATGGTAAAGTGTAACGTGCTTCAACATCATCCATAATTATCATCATCATCACAATCTAAAAATTGATGGTGTGTAAAAATACTCGTATAATGGTATGGTATATGCGGCACATCTACGTAAATGTCAAATTTCACTGACTGAAATTGCACACAGTCTAAAAAAATATAGTATTACATGGCATAAGTAAATATATTATGATCATCACGTTTCCTTATAGGCCATATCAGATCAGATTAGATCATCGAATACTACAGAAAATGCAAATCAAATGGTAAAGTGTAACGTGCTTCAACATCATCCATAATAATCATCATCATCACAATCAATTTTTAGCATCAACGTAAAAAGTTTATTTTTATGTTTTGCTAGTGTGGAGCATGACTAATACCTACATGTAGAATCAATAGTGATGCAAAATCTATACATGTTTTATTTACTTTTATAGAAAGGCTGCGAGTGTTATAGGTTTTGGAATGGTTTCGCTCTCTTGAGAGAGGGAGAGATGGATGGTAAATATAATGATGATACTTTATATTCATTGCAAACTGATACCATGAATTTCTATTATGACTATTTATACTAAATGCATATCAAAATAATATACATAGCTATACAGATACTTATGTACAAAAAAAATAAAATTGCAACTTCGTTCATATTACACGTTTACTTGATAACAACAGCAAGAAGCAGAGTTACACAATGTTCGATGCTCTGTATGGCTTTCCCAGTAAACTTTATGTGCTTTCTCTAAGCTCTTCACTGTCTCTTGTTCATCCACTTGAGAGAAAATGCATGGGTCTGCAGAAAAAAATTATTTTATAGGTAAATATGCAGACACTATACGGCTCTCATTCTGTATACACACAACATAATAATGGTACGTGCAACACAATACAATTTTTATATCAAGTTAAAAATAGTATAGACACTAAACTTTTTTTTTTATAAAAAAGGAAGATAGCTTGCTGTCTTCTCAATTGCTCTCGCTCCATGAATGAGTGAGTTTTATTTCTTGCTATTTCGTTAGCTTAGAAAATGCCTTTGCCACTTTTCACGATATCAATGCGTGCTTTCACTGGGCTTTCATAATATTATGTTTTGAGAGCATGTTGTGCAATGCGTTCAACTTTTCTACACTCTGCTTGTTTACTCGCATGTTTCATAATGCTTGCGTACATATATGACTTTTTATGTCGGTAGGCTGATAGCATATTACAGTGCCATATAGTGCCTGTTTATATATTTTTAAACATGTACATAGTATACGGCTTACTAATACGCGGCTTTTGCTTTCGCTGAAATGTTCTGCTTGCATCACGTACATCATCACATCTTTGCGCATAAAAAAGCTTCACGCATTCTATCGCAACTTGAAATTCATCTACTTTTTTCGTTTATTGGCATGTCTACATACCTCAACAAGCTTTCAACCTCATTTTTTTTACTTGTGCTCTCTTCATATTGCCGCTAATGTGAATGTGTCTTCTTGTGTGTATTTACACATCAAAAGTGATTCGCCTGTCTGTAGTGAAAAAAATGTATTGAACAAGGTTTGGTAAGTACCTAGACACCTATTGCTTGCATCACGTACATCATCACATCTTTGCGCATAAAAAAGCTTCACGCATTCTATCGCAACTTGAAATTCATCTACTTTTTTCGTTTATTGGCATGTCTACATACCCCAACAAGCATTCAACCTCATTTTTTTACTTGTGCTCTCTTCATATTGCCGCTAATGTGAATGTGTCTTCTTGTGTGTATTTGCACATCAAAAGTGATTCGCCTTTATATAGTGGAAAAATGTATTGAACAAGGTTTGGTAAGTACCTAGACACCTACTAATAGGTAGCATGCAAGTACAAAAGTGAAAGTTATCTAGTGAAAGGTTGTTTACAGAGGCGTATATGAAGTGCAGTTGGGATGTTGAGGATAAAGTTGTGTTAGCGATGGTGGTAGTAGCTCTAGTTTTTGACTTGAAATGCTTCACTGGACTTGCTCGCTTTTCTCCCGCATCTACATCTCTTTTCCTCTCGTTTAAAAAAAAATTACCACTCATCATCATCATGTTTCCTTCACGTGTTGTAGAGGATGAGTATAAAAAATTGAAAATTAGGAAAGAACAAGAGACATGTATTTTCATCATCATGATCATCCACCTTCTCCTCTTCATCATCACAATGATCCAGTGTAAAGCCATGTAATGCAAGCAAGAAAATATGTGCACTGCACAAAGGCACACAAGTCAAAAAAGTGTGTATGTAGCGAGAAAAGATTTCACAACAGCAACTTCATCATCCCCGTCATTCTCAACATCTCCCGCAACTTTTCATCTCTTTTAACCAGCCCGTCAGCATCCTTCTTCTCATCGTCATCAGGATCGTTTGTTTCTCAACTTCTTCCTCTCTCTCTCCCTGTCGTCGTGTAAACTAGTTAGTTAGAACAGCAACTCATTTCATTTTCTCTTCAACTTACCGACAACGACAGGCAAAACTCTATGCTGCACTAGAACCACCACCACCAGCAGAAATATTACAGTTTTTCAAATCTACTTTTACAGAATATATACACATGCATGTATAATTCCTTAAATATATATATTGCACATCGACTTACTATTTTTTAGGTTCTGACTATCAGGATCGTTTGTTTCTCAACTTCGTCCTCTCTCTCCCTGTCGTCGTGTAAACTAGTTAGTTAGAACAGCAACTCATTTCATTTTCTCTTCAACTTACCGACAACGACAGGCAAAATTCTGTGCTGCATCACTAGCAGCAGAAACATTACAGTTTTTCAAATCTACTTTTACAGAATATATACACATGCATGTATAATTCTTTAAATATATATATTGTACATGAACTTACTATTTTTTAGGTTCTGACAGAGTTTTCGAGTAAAAGTGAATAACGTATCAAAATGCAAAATCTGTGCAGCGGTAGCAGCAGCAGCAGGAGGAAAAAAAGTAGCAAGAAAAGTGTGTGTATTTGTATAATGTTCTGTGCTTTGACTGACTGAGTGGTGGTGGTGATGGTGGCGGCAACAGCAGCAGCAGCAGTGGCGAGTGAGTTTGCGTGCTTGGAATCAGAAAGATATGCATTCACACAAGTATATCATATATCTACAACATCACGTTATTTCTACGTGGTGTAATATACATAAAAGTCAGTGTAGAATACGCTCATGTGTGTTTGCCAGTGTGCAAGTCTACAGTTTTTTTGGCCGGAGAAAGCAAAGCAAGCAAGCCAAGTACAAAGAAAATCGTCAGATGAATGAATGGATGATTCTCAGACGGAAGAAAACAGCAACAACGTGAGCAGCACTGTTAAAGTTAGCTCTAGCAGGAAAATGTAATGGCGCCGCTGTTGGAGTGAGAAAAAATAGTGAATGTGCACGTTTTTTCTTCTAAAAGTGTACAGCAGTGGTTGTTTTCTATATTGTAGCTTGTGTCTTTTTTGAAATTCACGACAAGGAAAAAAGGGATGAGTGCGTGTGCGTGTCAATTGGCACAAAGTGTTAACTAACTTGCTAGCTAAGAAAAGAAAATGTTTTTGTTTTCTTATGCAAAAGTGTGATGGTGCTGAGTGTAAACGTGCAAAACAAAAGTAAAGCGAGTACGATGCAATAGTAATAATAATAAGAGCAAATAAAAAATAGTGAATGTGCACGTTTTTTTTCTAAAAGTGTACAGCAGTGGTTGTTTTCTATTTTGTAGCTTGTGTCTCTTTTTTGAAATTCACCACAAGGAAAAAAGGGATGAGTGCGTGTGCGTGTCAATTGGCACAAAGTGTTAACTAACTTGCTGGCTAAGAAAAGAAAATGTTTTTGTTTTTCATGCAAAAGTGTGAAGGTGCTGAGTGTAAACGTGCAAAACAAAAGTAAAGCGAGTACGATGTAATAGTAATCATAATAAAAGCAAAAAATAAAGAATATTGTCAAAGGTCAATGTGAAAGTTAAAAGTGGCCGGATAAGAAAAAGGAAAACGTGCAGAATGGGATAAATGGAAGGAAAAACCAGCATCCAAAAAGTAAGTAGCTCAATATTAACAAATACCTAAGTAACGTTTACTTTAGTTGTGGTAGTAGTAGTTTAAGTTGCAATTGTTGGAATGGGAGAAGCATAAAAACAAAAAAGAGAGAACTTTTTTTCAGCTGTGGTAAAAAAGAATAAGAAAAAAAGTTTTTTTTGGATTAGCCAGCTCTTCTTTTTGTAACCATCGTGGGAAACATCTGCTGAAATAGAAGCAGTTTAATATATTTTTATCATACATACGTTTTTGCGGAGGACCAGTTAGTTTTTATTTGGGTTTGCTTTAAAGTAGCGGCTAAAATAAGCTGGAAATCTATATAATAGTTTCTTTTTGAAATTCAGTGTGTAGTAAAAGGTTACAATGATGACGATGACGATAAGAAACTAGACAACATCTAATTTTCTTCAACTTTTCTCCTCGTTTTACTCCTTTAAAATAGTAATTTTCCTTTTCATTTTATTCTATGTCACTATGGCAGCAGCACCACAAAACCACATTGACAATATGCAGCTATGAATATACTCAAAGTAAAAAAAACATAAATGCATACGTGACTATTTTACTCATCATGACAAACTTTCAAGATGTATTTCCCCTGTACATTAAGAACAAAAGTAGAAACTTTTCTATTTTTTCAACAAGAAAATATGCAGTTTTATCATCATCATCACCATCACCATTTTTCCTACCAGACCATAATTTAACTCACAAAAGAAAAGAGACTGAAAAGTGAGAGGAAACACGGTAATAATTTTTTTCTCGTAGTA
>JAANSP010000809.1:0-12295 GCA_036850745.1 Homidia socia | reverse complement strand
ACTATTGGGATACATAGAAGTTTACGACTGCTAACTTTGAAGGGTTTGAGCCCGTATAACCCTTTATAAATTTAATAGGTTTCCACACCTTGATCCTTAGAACTTGTGTACTAAACTTGAAGTCGATTGGGCAAACAGCGTAAGAGGTAGAGCGTTAATGACCGGCCGGACGGACCGACAAACATTCCAAAATTAAAAGGTATACCTAAAGTGGTATGTAATGAACTTGATGACATCGACTATATTAAGTACCAATTCGGTAAGAAAAAGTTCAAATATTTCATTTATATAATTCAACATTAAATATACAAGTCGATTTTTTATTCATTTTCATTGAATCATTGATCATTTCATTCAATCTATGAATTACTTTTTTAAATGGTTAATTTGAATTTCCAAAAGCAAATTTTGTCTCTAGCAAATCTTCCTTACCAATAACTTTTCAAAGTTGAAAAAGAATGAGCAAGAGCAATGTTTGCTTCTCAAAACCTTTCGTGTTGATAAAAACAAATTTTAATAAACTAAATGGTTCGGTTTTAAAACAACAATAATTGAAATTTTTTTCTTCAACGTAGATTAAAAATTCAGATTAAAAATATTATTTAACTTGGTTTTATCGTACATCGTCATCTTACATTCATTTTTGCCTGGTCGTATCGCAAGTTTTAAGTTAAGTAGGTAAAGTAGATCATTTAAAGATCGTGACCACTAAAGCAACCGTTTTTTCAAAACAACTCTCACTTACATTTACAAACAGACAATGCAGTGATTGGCTTTTCCTTTAAACAAAATATCTACCGTTTTGCAGTTAAAACAGCCCGAAATGTGCCCGAATCAGGGCGCGATAGTAAATAAACAGCGTCTCTTTCCTAATTACATATTGCGTGCCATAACAAAGCAACAGCGGACGACAAGAAAATCTAAATCGTGCCATAAGTTTTGCTTCATGCGCTGAATGCCATTTTCCCTTTGTTTTCCAGCTGTTAAAAACAGCATTTGCTCGAGAGAATACAAACTTTCCAATTTCTAAAGCAGCCGTCCAAATTATTATCCCTAACATGCCCCCTGCAATCAGTGGCGCTTTTGTTACATTATTTAGTTTGTGCCAGTAACTTAACATGACAAAATTGATATAAATAGGCGTGAACGTAAAAGCTCCACTGAACATTACCAAATAAGGACCAATCAAATGTAAAAAGTTTGCGTGAAGAACTTGGAGACTTCTGTACACATGTCGCAGATTTTGTGCTGATTCACGCAAGGTGGAAACAGTTTTATACGAACACTTTTTACCCAACCTCAGCTCTCCAGTAAAAATGGAAACCATGTAGAAACTATAAGTAAATACTACTCCACATATTAAAACAATATTTATAGCAAGTACAGTCAATGTATATCCATGAAACAAAACAAAAAATAATTTAACAGGAATAGTGAAATATTTTTTGGGTACTAAACCTCCCAAAAATATAGCCCCCCTAGAGTCATACAAAAGATAAATCAAAAGAAATAAATATAATTTAAACACAGTAATGCTATTGAGGAAAACAAATGTGTCATGAATTCGATTGAATCTGCTGTTGTTGGGCTGAAAATCGGGCATGTATTTCTCTGAAAAAATTAAAGCAGTTTCTGAGATCTTCTTTCAAAATCGGAAGTTACGTCTATACAAATGTTGAAAAGATTTACCGTGCAAGAAGCGTAGAAATATGAATAGTCCATTCATAATCCGGCACAAATCTCTGGAAAAAAATCTGGTAATGCTATATACCAGATCAAACATTAGCCCTCCGTTGAAGTACGCCACTGCTAGATGCATTTCGTTCCAGTTTTTTCGGTGAAAGTTCAACAAAATATAGGCAGAGGTTTCCAACCATCCACAACATGGCAAGAAGAAAGTTTCCCTTCATTCCAGAGTAAAGTGGACTATGGTCACCAGTGCGGGAACATTCAAAGATTAATTTGTTTGGATTGAAGAGAATAGGAGTAACTTTAAAAAGGTGGGAAAGTTTGAAGAATAAAGGGATGGTTTTGTACAGACGGTTGCTAAGCATTTTGTTACAGAGTAATTAATTTGAAGTGCAAGGTTAAAAACAAGTTCAACTTTTCTTGGATGGAGCAGAAAAAAGTAGGATACACTTCAGCTTTCTCCTTTTCCACACAGTTTCGATTTTTCATAAATTTAGTAGGAATGGTCAGAAATGTTGTTCTATTTTTGAAATTACCAGCATTTGGAATAATCGGAAATTGAATAGTTATGAACATTTGTTATGTAGGTAAAATCTAATTTAATTACCTTTTTTAAATGGATTTATTATGTACAAATGCAGGGCTGGTATTTTAGCCGGCTTTTTTACCTACTGGCTAGGCAGAGCCGTAGGATAGTGGCCGAAATTAATTTCATCAAGGCACAAATTGGCTAATTAAAGCAAGTTAATAACCATACGCTTTAGCCTTGTTAAAATGATTTAAAGAAGCAATTGCAAAGTAACATTAACCCTAAAATCGTTAATTTAATTGTTTGCCTCGTATATTCCGAATTTAGTAAAACAAATAAGGTGTATAGGTGCAAGTACCTCAGATATGTTTTAAAACTTTCACTAATATTATTGTTGCACAACAACTTCACACACAAATTGTTGCACAATAAAATCATTTGTAAACCATTATGCGTTTTTACCTTATTGAACAGGACGGTAATAGTCTTTTAGCAAAGAAACTTAAATTACCACGAATGCTCAGAATATTGCATTCGTTTTTTAACTATGGCTTTTTTTACATATGTGTGGTAGCAGTAGCAAAGCTATTCAGTGTGATGTGTTTTTATCAAATACATCTTGAAGCAGTTGCAGAACATAATATAAATTTAAATATTCAAGGCAAATTTCAATCTACATGACATTAACTCCTTAAATGTATTTGTCTAATAATACACATTTCTCAGGAAAAGAAATATTTTTGACCATTTTTAGCCACTCGCTAGCTACTGGTTAAAATCTGCTAAAATCCAAAAAACCGGCTAAAATTGGCTAGGTATTTTAGCCACCGTCCTGCCCTGTATAAATTTATGTTTCCAAAAATCAACTTTTAAGTAACGATTTTTTTTACATTGCGATGAAAACAAGTTGCGCAAACTTGTTTGTGTGCATTATTTATGTGCAAGAAGGTAACCCAATTTAAAACTAAAAATTCTGTGCCTAGAACATGTGCTTACCAGTAATCAATTTTCAAAATTTGAAATTCATATAACGATTGATCATGGTCTATTTAAATTAACTATCTATTAATTAAAAAATCTACTCTGGACGATTTGATAGCTTTAAAATCACATTTTTAAATTATTCATGTAACCAATGGAAAAAACGTGTATTATCCGAATTATTGTAGATCAAAATTTTTGTTCACACATGTGGGTCTAAAAGACGTCACCAAAAGCAATAAAAGGCATGTTAAGCATTTACCATGTTAACTAAAAGGGAACGATTTGACGAAGTTTTTTTGGCATTTACTATAATAAGTTACGAAAACAGAATTATGTAAATAAGTATTATTGTTCTGAGCTAGCCCGATAAAGCCCATAGCCACAAATTCCGATGCGCAGCTAGCCCAATAGCAAAAACCATATGATCATGGCAAAGAATACACATCGCACGGTCACGAGTAAAGGCGCGTAAGCTAGTATGTAAGTTGCCCTGGAGTAACTTGACCGGACCGATAATATTTATTTATTCACATTATTTCGATGGCATGACTATGATCTTTCACTTAGTTGGGTTAAACGCATACAATACAACAATATTAGTTGGAAATACTTATTCAGTAATGCGAAAATGAAGGGATGGAAAACAGAAAATTGTCATTTCCACTTTGATACGTTTCACCTGTACGATATAAAAATCGACACGACAGCATTAAGTTAAAAAAGTACAATGCAATCTAGCATTTACGACAATTTTAATTACAAGTATACGCGAGGTACTCATTTCAATCGTTTTTTCTCAAATTTCAACTCTTTAGAAATCTCTTGAAATATTTCACGTGGCTTTCAGAATTTTTTTAATAAATAATTTTCAGGTTCTTTTTTGGCTGTGGCATTCATTTACTCGTTTATACGTGTGTAATTTCTTTAATGATTGAACTGACTAAGAGAAACGTTTTTAAAAGCAACAGTTTGCTTAGTTCTATTTTCGAAGAAAAAAATTAGCATACAGTTTTAAAGCATAAATTTCATCGTTTCATCTCAAAAAATTTAATTTATTCTCTACTTCTTACAAGAGTGCTTAAAACTTAAAGTAATTTCCATAAGAATTGACAGTGGCCTTCTCAAAATGATTTTCAATTTTAACATTCATTGCATCGATAACGAGAATGCTGCTATTGAATTTCGTCATTATAATACATATTGTATTAAAAACATTAGTCAATTTTGAATATTATCTCCAACAACTTTCTGTTTTTAAGCTATATATATAGACCATTTTGAAGTTTGATATTTTCAATAAATAACTTTGTTTACTCTTCATGGTATTATTTCTGTATAACCGTATTAGAGGTGTAGAAATGAAGAAATATTAAAATATTAAAAAAGTATTTTTGAATCTTGTCCACAGTCGAAATCAAAATTTCAGTATACATATTTTATTAAACAATTGTATTGACTGAAAAGAAGGAAATGAGCTTGCGTATTTCAAGTTCAGCTCGTTGCTGCATCCTAAATGTATTTATCTTGACTTCCTTACACAAAGGCATTACCCCTGCATTTTCTAGGTTACCGCGCCATAACATGACTCTTTTGGCTCCTACTATTGAGAATTTAAATGGGCTTTTACAACCATTTCAAACTTGTATAAATGTCATTAACAACTTTCAAAATACTGATCTTACTGAAGTCCAGTTTCCACTTATACTCAGGCATCCCATTTCTACAGTTTACATATTTAGTTTACACATCAATCATGTAAGTATAATATATGGACTATTCGGCAAGCTACACTTCTCATGAACGCTACCACTGAGGAGGAAGTCCAACCATGTAATTTGTCAAAATATTTAAACAGCATTTACTGGACAGGGAGAGCTGTTGACTACTGTGTGCGACTGGATTTGTTCAAATATGCAGTATCTACAAAACCATGGCAATGTCAAGTACTGTATGGGATTCTTATTCCGGAAACATTGTTTAAACAAAAACAGATCACCTTCTATCCAAGATCGTTTTGGTATCGCTATATGGATGCTAACCCTCCATTTCGTTCGTCTGTCATACCCCCTTTCAATATTCTACTACTTGCTGATCATGTGGCTGAAAAACTTGAATCCCATCATTTGATATCCTGGATGTCAGAAAACCTTAAAACCGGGGTTGGTAATAGGGACAGAGATTCACCTTATGCTTCACTTGAAAGCTTTATTCTTGCTATTGCGGCTATTAATAAAAATACAAAGAACTTAAAAATTAAGTCAATCTATTCGCTTCATGTATGTCTTTCTTGTCTGAATGGCCTGAGGCTTCGCCCTATTACTTTTTTGATGACTACTGCTAACTCATCTGCGACAGCAATATCGACAATTTCGTCCCAATATGCAAATACACAGCTTTACTGGGATGATATTGTGGTGTGGTCAGAGGAAGTTTATATGGCGTTGCAAGTACACCTTGCTTACTGCAGGAACAACTACACAGCAACAAGTTTAACATTTGTTAAAACTACAATGGCAATGAATTCGACCCAATACAGAATTAACCATGCTTACGCTCATATATTGCACGGCATAATGAAGAATTTTACGTACAACGTTTACAGTGATCATATTTACGGCACTTGTGTGAATGGAGCATTACAAAGCGTATCATCTGCAAACCACAACTCCATGAAATATTCAGACAGTAGCTTGAAGACACGATGGAAAATACGTAATGATCTTGAAAACAGCCAGAGACTCAGTTATGATTTTATTTGGAATAGCTCAATGTCATTTCGTTACGTGAGTTGTGGAAAACGCGGTGTAAATCCATACCCATTTTATTATTTTGTTAGCGTTTTTGACAAAAACATTTGGATATGTAGCTGCTTAGCAATATTTGCTGTTAGTATTTCCGCAAGCCTGCACATGCATCAAAATACAAAGCATTTCTTACTATGGGAACTAACGGAAATAGTACTGTCGTCAGTTCGACTTTTGCTTGAGCAAGGAGACCCATTTGCGCAACGAGTAGTTGGTATTCCAATATTGCGCTGGATAACTGGTGGTTTTTTCCTTGCCGGAATCATTCTCAGCAACGCATACAAGAACACAAACGTGTACAACATGCTTTCGCAACGAAAAATTCTTCATTATGAAACTTTAGAGGAACTAATGCATGATAATTTTTTGGTTTATGGAAGATCACGTGGTGTTACATACATGGGTAGTTGGGATCCAGCAAATATGCTCGTTGAAGACCTTAAAGTGTCAAATATGGTTGGAACTGTACAATTATCTGAACATAATTTTAAAGACACAGATGTACTCATAGAGGCCGAATCTGAACTTTGGACACATCCCATACAGACGCCAGTCACTTCTTTGCATAGACTTCATCCAAATGTTTCAATGCTCCTTTACAAATCCATTGAAATGGTTTTACATGCTGCTAATTCAACAGCATTAAACCGGGGACTTGATTTAAACGCAATGGAAAGCGCACTAGTGCAGTCGTTTAAAGCACTGGAACATGAAACGCTGCTAGAAGAGCTTAACCGCTGCAACAAAAGCGCAATAATTCTACCTGAAGCTGTATCTAATCAGTTTTCATGGAATGAGCGGAGCCGAGGTCATAAATATGTGGACATTAGTCGAGAAAAATTCCTTAGTTTTGAATACCTGATAGATATATGGGGACCGATAAACACACACTTACTAAAGCGAATGCATGGCATAACACAATCTGGCATAGTAAACTGGTGGAACCATTATCTCAAGTTCTGCAATGACGGAAATGTTTCAGTGCATCAGTCAAGTTTGACAGCAGCGGGTTCCCTGGTAGCACCAAATATGGATGGCAACATATTGGTTATTTTCTACACAGTTGCTTTTGGGATTGCTGTTTCTTTGTTCTTTTTCATGCTGGAGCAATGGCGAACATGTTTTGTATTGTCAAAAATGATTTTCTTGAACATATTCACGATTATAGAAGATGTGTGTAAATGTATCAATTTTGTTTTCCTAAAAGCTAAGAGGTTTATGAAAGTAATGGGCAGTTACTTTCAAATATAAGCTTTTGTATGACATTAATCCGAGTGTCAACCTCAGACCTCAAATAATTGAAGTAAACACTTATTCAATTTCAGGTATTACATCCCATCCTACCACGGCTTCAGTCTTCAGTACAGTTTTTGTAACCCGGATTTATTGTTGTAAATTACTTGCGTAACGCCATATTGCAAAGCTTTGGATAATTTTATTAATTTTATTTCAAACATTTGATCTCACTACATATGTAAACAGACAGGCTGCAGAAACAATTTAATTTTTCTATTAATAACACAAACTAAAAGCAGGGCAAATATTAGAATGAATTCAGGAACAAGATCAACGGACAAAACGATAATTAAATTCTTTAAAATGTAAAAAACAAATGTAGTTGTTTTAAATTGTTAAATGCGAAATCAGCCAATAAAAGAACATCCTTACTTCAGCAGGCTTGGAGAAAATCAAATAGACGATTAATTATATTGAAAAATTTCTTCGAAATACTTGTTAGACTTTACTTTTCCAATATTTTAACCAGACACAGTTTCTCCTACCTACTACTCACTAGATTAAGCTACAATTTCATAATTTTTTATGTATTTTAAGTACGGTGTCTATTGCATGTGTTGGGGAAGCATGATTCTTTGCAAATATTTTTGTCTCTGTCTCTTTGTTTTTTAATTAAATCCCTTAGTTGAAAATAGTAAATTTCATGACCGTTGTAAAATATTTTAAGAATGTTCTTGAACATTTAGTGGTCTTCATTTGACTTGTTTTAAATGTAAATGATGTTCTATGTACAAATGAATTTTTAGTCGTTCTCAATATAGCAATCAATTTAATGCATTCATATTGCCCAACAAGGTCTAAATATTTCATTTCTATCACCTAACTCAATGAGCTTATCAATTCCCGATGTAATTAAATAGAGTGAATCAGTACAACACCAGTCGGTGTCATCACTCTGCACTCCTTGAGTTTTTTACATGTACTTGCTACTTATGATTCCTAAATAATGTTACTACGTTGAGTGTTTTATCCTGTAAATCCTTCTCAAAGAAACTACTCGAATGCTCCTAGTCATTTTCCACCTTTAAATGTAAAATGTGGAACAAGCCACCAGCACCTTCTATGAACGTTCAAGAAACTCTTTTCCCAAAAAACCATTTATGTGTGTTGTTTTCCATTTCTACCGTGTATTTTATACCTACTAAAATATTATTTGAAAAGAAGACTCATTCGTCTCCTTTGCCCATTCTCTCTCTCGTGACTTTGATGTAGAGAACTTTCTCTCGCTATATTCTTGTACTAAAACGTTCATGAAATTACTAACAAGTCAGAACACAGAAAAAAACTAATTCTGTTACTGACAGTGAGTTTTCAATATTTCAATTTTTACTAGGCATTTATTTTTTTAATTATCATTTTTGACACTGTTTAGTCAACGTTGATGACTTGTTCCTTAGTTTGTTATTAAAAGTTAACTACATAGGTACACATGTTTTATAAAAAGCTTTTTTACGTTTTTCAAACCTTATACATCCCAATTATATTTCTTTCCATTCATTTAACCTGTGTGACAGAAAAAAAAGCTGGACAACAACAAAATATTTATTTTTCTTCTTAGTACTTGGAAAAAAATACGATACTTCTCAAAGAAGTTATATTTTACGTCAATAGTTTCTTTGGTGGTCGAACAAAAATAATCAAAAGTCTACAATAATGAAAACAAAATACAACAAGCATTTTCAAACTCAAAGTCCGGATAGCTTCGTGAGATTTGCATTAATTAAATTGTATTTACTTTGTACTCCATGGCACCGTGATTAAAATGTTTTTGATGCGTAAGAAGTGGCTTTTGCTATTACAACTTTACACTTTACAAAACACTTGGTTCAAATTATTTTGCAACTCTTTACTGTTCCACTATTTAACGTTTCAATTCATTTATTACATCTTGAACTTATTAATACATTTTTAAACGAAAACTGTTTTGTTGGATTGTTCGTTAAAATATTATTTGGGTAAACTATACTGAAAAAAATTCAGATATTTTATTTCAACTTTTCAGGTATTGCGGTAGCAAGATTTTTTATTCTAAAAAACCTAAACGTTAGGTGAAGAATATTACACTCCTTACATTTACAGTTACTCCAGTATAAAACATGAATTTATACGTTTTTAGTGTAGCGTTGTTCTTCCTACCCACTTGTATTGCAAACAACTCTTTTCGTTTACTACGCTACATTAGAAATAATGAATTGGGACCCACCATTGAGAATTTAAATTTGCTTTTGTGGTCATTCAAAAGTTGCGTAAATGTCATTAACAACTTTCAAAATGACGATCTTATCGAAATTCAATTTCCATATATACTTAGATCTCCAATTCCAGCAGAACTGTCCTACCAGCACCACAGTTTTTACGATGAATTCGAATTGTACAACTATCATATATGGACCGCTCTACAAGCTATATCATCAATCAAAAATGCTACCATCTCAGCAGAAAGCCTACCTTGCCATTTGTCCAAGTATTTAAATAGCATCACCTGGAAAAGAGGAGCTTTAGATTATTGTGTACGACTGAACTTGTTCAAATATGCACTAGCTACAAGGCCTTGGGAATGTCAGGTACAATTTGGGATTCTTATTCCGGAGGCCCTATTTAACAAACAGAAAGCTCTCCCATACCCTAGAATTTTTCGGTATGGCTACGAATACGGAACTGTCCCATTTCATTCTTCTGTTACTCCATCATTTAACGTTCTACTGGTTTATGACCATGTGGTCGAAAATTTTGAAAAATATTCTCAGCTATTCATATCCTGGATGTCGGAAAGCCTTGACAAAGGTTTTTACAGGGATAGAGTTTTTGCTCATTCTTCACTTGAAAAATTCATTCTTGCTGTTGTGGTTCCTAACGGAAATGCAAATAGAAGTAAAATTACATCCGTCCAAGCAATAAACACATGTCAATCATGTGAAAATGGTTTGGTGCTCTACCCCATCACTTCAGTCGGAACAAAATCATCTCAATTCCTGTACGTTAATGAACAACTTTTCTGGGGCGATATTGGTGCATGGTCTTCAGGAAGTTAAAAAAGGCATTGTTCTGCATTTTAGCTACTGCAGGAACTACTACACAGCAACAACTTTGTCATTTGTTAGGACGACAGTAAAAATTGCTGCGCGTGAGGACAGAATTAATCATGCTTACGTTCACGTACTACACACCATGATGAAGAATTTTACGTACAACGTTAATCGTAACTCCAATTGCGCAAATGGAGTATTTCAAACTTACAACTCAAAAAGATTTTTGCCAAGAAACCTAAAAGCTCACTGGAACATAAATGATGATAAACATAAAAGCAGTCGGAAACGCAGCTACGCCTTTATTTGGAATAGCTCACTCCCAGTATTCCGTTATGTGAGTTGTGGCAAGCGGGGAATAAGCTCATATTCTTTTCACAATTTTGTCAGCGTGTTTGACAAGAATGTGTGGATTTGGGCATGCTTAGCAATACTTGCTGTTACTATTGCGATATATTTACAAATACATCGAAAATGGAATCATTTCTCAACGGTGGAACTAACAGGGATATTATTGTCGACAGTTCGTCTCTTACTTGAGCAAGGAGACCCGTTTGGTCAACGAGTAATTGGTATTCCAGTATTGCGCTGGATTATTGGTGGCTTTTTCATTGCCGGAATCATTCTGAGTAACGCATACAAAAACACTAACGTGTACAACATGCTTTCTCAACGGAAAATACTTCATTATGAAACATTGGATGACATCATCTCTGATAAATTTTCTATTTATACAAGGTCAAATGAGGTTAAATATGATGGCGTTTGGAACCCAACAACTATGTTGGAAAAAAACTTTTTGATAACTAATGAACCCCATTTCGTTTCTTTGCGTAAAAGTAAAATATTTAAATATATTGACACGAACATCAACTCAAAATCGGAGCTTTACCAAACTTTTATGTTCAGGCCATTAACATCAGCTTATTATATAACTCTTAAAAAGGTCTCTAGACTTCATCCGAATGTCGCAAAGCTCCTTTACAAAGCACTTGAAAATAATTTACATGTTGACAAATCAACTGGATTAAACCGTACTTATAGTTTAAACGCAATGGAAAGCTTACTTGTGGAGAGATTTAAAACAATGGAACATGAAACGCTGCTGGAAGAGCTGGACCGCTGCGACAAAACCGCAATAGTTCTACCAGAAGCTGTATCTAACCAGTTTGCATGGAACATGCGCCGCCGGGGTCATTTATATGTGGACGTTAGTCGAGAAACGTTTTTTAGTTATGAGCATTTGATTTATATATCAGGACCGATAAGCACAAGCTTATTGCAGCGAATACAGGG
Organism: Homidia socia; assembly: GCA_036850745.1. Lineage (NCBI taxonomy): Eukaryota > Metazoa > Arthropoda > Collembola > Entomobryomorpha > Entomobryidae > Homidia > Homidia socia. The sequence goes on along the minus strand of JAANSP010000809.1, from coordinate 671 downwards.
CATGAAACAATCTGGAATAGTAAGCTGGTGGTATAATTACCTGAATTTACACTACACTGAGAGCAATGCTGCAAACACGTCAAGTTTAACGACAGTGGGATCTTTGGTGGCGCCAAGCATGGACGGAAATATATTGGTCATATTCTACATGTTTGCCATTGTGATTCTTCTTTCTACCATCTTGTTTATGCTGGAGCAATGGAAAATATATTTCGGGGCGGTAAAAATGATTTTCGTAAACATTTCCACCATTTTTGATTGCTTATGTAAATGCGTCGACTTTGCAGTTCGAAAATCAAAAGAGGTATTAAGAATATTTAGAAAAATGTATAATGGCATAATTAAATAATATGGTACGTACACTCAATTTAAGCACACTTTGTAAAGTAGCGATCGCATTGCTAATTTCAATTGATATAAATATACCCAACTGTCGGAGTTTTGTATTGCAATATTTTTGATGTACATACGGGTTCTTTGTCTGGCAGATTGCGTTTTGCGCTGCCGGATTTCTTGCTGTAACGGTATGAAAATGTAGAGCGTGTGAGATTCTGCAATCTGTTTTCTCAGATTTCAAAATTACTGTGTTAAAAATCAAGATAATATACACTGAAAGACTGAAAGTACCTAAATAATCTCTTAAACTGCTATAATATGGTCTAGAAAGTTAA
>JAANSP010000808.1:0-18393 GCA_036850745.1 Homidia socia | reverse complement strand
AAAGGATTATAATAAGCATACATAATGCCACTTTTTCCCTCCATGCTTGTTCCATTTGAACGTCATCTGAACTATTTGAATTTCTAATAAATCGAGAGGGAACTAGGCATGTCATGATCTGAGAAAGAATCCTCCACCATCTCCATCTTTTGTACCCGCTGGCTCTGCCCAAATACCCACCTCTCCATTTGGATCTAGAAATGGTAGGGCTTTCTTCGTAAAGAGAATGGTCAAGAAATCGATCCTGCATTGACCAAAAACCTCGAATTATGACTCCCGCAAATAAACAAGCATTTATTGTTGTTTTGGCATATAGTTCCTGACATGGCCATGTTCGTTTGGGACATAGTTCCTGACATGACCATGTTCAAGAATTATTCCTATGATTTCTTCATTGCTTTTGTCGCCAAACATGTTGGAAAGCGACTGCCTCGATGGTCTGGATGATCCGGAATAAATATCTAGATTGTCAACTACCGATAAAAGCGGAATGGATTTATCTTTTTTCCATTTTTCAATCATTCCAGCAACACAAAAAACATGGAACTCGGTTTTTCGATGATCATTCGGGTCTATATATACACATTGAGCAAGTTCGGATTTCATTGTTTCAAACAAATGTGAATCTGCGACTTTTCCGAACTACAATAAATGATATACCACTATTCGTCCAAAGAAATCAAAGCCTGATTCAAACCGGATCTTCAAACATCTACATGGCTGCTTGGACAAAATATCAAACGATTGTGTTTGGTTGCTGTCCGTAGGTTCAAGTAAGGCCACGTGTTCCAATTCTTGGATTGGGCAGGAACTTGTACAAATGGTCATCCTGCTACTTGCGAATCCTCCTTGAAACGCAATCGACAGACCGGTTGGAATTGTTGGACAAGAAAACAGCACCACGATCCATTGAGGACCATTCTATAAATGTAAAAGGAATAGAACATTACACCTTCCGAGGCCCAGGATGTTTCTGGGTTTGGATCTAGCATATGCTGTTTCCCAAATGTCTTTGTATCTCTTGACAAGGTAGAAGATACTCTGAGTGAATCAATGTAGTCGTTCAGCAATACAATATCATTCATGGCCTTTTTTTAGTAATGGACCCAGATGTTCCTCAGTCTCTTGTTGATTTGGTCCATCTGATTGTTCGCATTTTTTACAAGGACAAGTATGTATTGTTCATGGATATGTTGACAAAAGACCGAATATTGAGTGACGAGGAGATTTCTATCCAAACCAAGCTTTCATTGAAAGATGTGAATAAACTGCTATCCAAATTGAAGGACGACAAATTGATCCAAATGGAAGTTAAAACGGACCCTAGGGTCAATACATGGGATAGACCTACTACCAAAAACTACTATTACATTGATTACAAGCAATTTGCCAATCTTGTTAAATACAAAATGTACAAATTACGCCAGTTGGTCGAATCACCCACCAAAAATCATATTGATGACAAGGGATATCAATGCACTGCTTGTGAAATCAAATATTCTTTGCTGGATGCGCAGAGACTCGTAGACTGGACCACCAATTTATTCCTTTGTGAATATTGGGGAAATGAATTGACAATGTTCGAGTCTTCATCATCAATGGCACATCAATCTGATAATGCACTTTCTAGATTCATAAAGCAATGTACTCCGATAATTGATCTGTTGAAAGAAATCGACAAACTTGTGATTTCCAAATTCGAGCCTTTGGACCATCAATCCATCAAAAAGAGTTCTGGAGGTCACAGGAAAGATTCAGGAAACGATTATGGGGCCATTAAAGCAACTATTTCTATTGATCTTCCCGAAAACCAAATAATTGGTGATGAAAGTGTAGAGACCTGGCAAGACCAAGATGATTATTCAAATACTGAAATTTCATCTGAAATTCCATCTTTGATAGGAAATGAAAAGACAGTCATGGTGCAAGGAGTCCCAGTGAAGTTGAATCAAGTAACTGACGAGGACAGGGATAGAATGACTCTGGAAGAATACAAGGTGAGTTTAGGTGATTTTCTTATTTCTAGGATTATTATGACACGGTTACCATTCAAGACAATGGCACATAACACATGCAGATTTATTTCAATAAAAAATGGATCGGAGCGTGGATCATGAGCATGAGCAGCAGATGAACATAAATCAAAATGAAAGGATAGAATTGCCACCACATATCAAATTATTGGAATCTAGAATCGAATTGGACAAGACCAATACCAAGGAATGGATAAATCTTATAGCCGAAGCCACCATATTTGACCATGATTATGCTCGAAACGTTTACGATCGGTTATTGTCCGTGTATCCGATGTATACTTCCAAATGGATAGAATATATTGAACGGGAAATGAAATATTTGAGTTTGATGAAGAAGAAAGGATCGGTAGAAGATGTTTCACACCTGGAAATGGTTTTTAACAAGTGTCTCAAATCACTGCCTAGCACTCGATTGTGGAAGCTGTATTTAGATCATCTGAGGAGCAAAATGCCATTTATTGATCGAGATGTAATGATCAAGGCATACAAATATTCTTTAGCCAATGTTGGACTGAATATTGATTCAGGGACTATTTGGAAAGATTACATTGCATTCATAAAATCCGAAAAATCGGAGAGTTCATATGAAGAAACACATACACTCGATCAACTGAGAAAAACATACCAACAGGCTGTTGTTATTCCACATGACCAAGTGGAATCGCTCTGGAGGGAATATGATATGTTTGAAAACAATCTAAACAAGGTAACAGCCAAGAAAATACTCGCCGAAAAGAGTGGAATGTACTTGGCAGCAAGGTCGTATTATAGGGAACTCAGAAATTTCTATGACCAACTAGACAAGGACATGGTGTTTGGGGAAGTCAGTACTCGTCACGAACAACATCAACTCAACCAATGGATCAAAATATTGGATTTGGAAAGGAGGAATAATCTCAAGCTAGAGCATAAAGAATGGGTTCAAAGAATCATGTCGGTTTACAAATTGTCGGTTTGCCATATTCCCGAATCATCGTATTTATGGATCAATGCATTTTACTTTATCAAGACCCAGGAAAGTGAAGAAGCCGCCACTACATGGCTCGAGCAAGGAATTTCCCAGATTCCGCTTGGAATTATATTGAATTTTGCCTTGGCAGAGACATACGAAAGCATGAATCAATGTGAAAAGGCCAAGGCAGTTTATGAAGCATTTCTACAAACCCAATTTATGCACATTGGACAACTAGATGAGAAATTGAAGAAAATTAAAGATGAAATGTCAAACAAAGAATCTACTCTATTTGAAACAAATTTGGTTGCCAAACTGGAAGAGGAAGTATCTAGATATCAGGACGAACATTGCCTCGGATATATTCAGATACTTCGATTTGCTAGAAGAACTGACGGTCTTGATGCAGCTAGGCACTATTTCAAACGAGCCAGAGATTTGAAATTCTGCAGATACCAAGTATTTGTTGCATCGGCCCAAATGGAATATTTTGTTGGCAAAAATCCATCGATAGCATTCAAGATTTTCGATTTGGGAATGAGAAGATTTTCGAGTGAAATAGGCTTTGTCCAGGAATACATGAAATATCTTCTTTTACACATGGATGATTCCAATGCGAGGGCGCTATTTGAAAAGGCACTACAAACATTCAAAACAGAAGAGGTCGGTGATCTCTACGACATGTTAATAGAGTACGAAAAGGAATATGGATTGTTGAACCCACTCAAACAGTTTTGTGCTAGGAAAATCGACCAATTTCCACAAGAAAATGAATGGAATTCTTTGGTCCAACGAACAGATTTTATGGGAATGCACAACTTGAAATTGTTCAAGATGGATGATAAGGAAGCTAAACATGAGAAAAAGAGAACAGAAACCATTCCGGTCTGCGTTCAGGAATTGTTAGACTCTCTACCTCCGTCAGCGGAATACAACGGCCCAATCATCAATCCATTAGAGTTATTTAATGTTATTGACAGATTGGGAATTTCCCAGACCAAGCGAGTCAAAACGCAACATTGATTATATGTGCTCTTGTCTATCCTGTGATATCGATTTAATATCATTTTCAATATCCGAATCCCCGAGTGTACATTGTATTATTGGGCCCATGGGTTTTTTCAGTTTGTTGGAAATAACCTGCTTGGCTGCTTGATCTTGTGATCCGCCCTGAGGTCCGTTTCTCTTTCTTAATTTTCTTGACAACACCATCTCTTCCGAGTTGAGGGATGGCAGTTCTTCTATCCATTTTCTTCTTTGTTCCATCAAATCGTTAAGAATTTCTTCTTTGAGTGCTTTTTTGGAGTTTTTATATTCGATTTCGTACTGTTTTCTTTCTGATCGATACACGTTTTCCATAATACGAATTCCGTATTCCTTTGTTGCCTTGGCTATGGTCAATTCATCTTTTCGAAGTTGGCATAGTCTACTATATTCAAAAATTCTGCAATAATCGTGTTCTTGTCCCACCTTGGAACTGGATTCCATATTCGAACACGAGATAATATCAATATATGCCACGCGTGGCCAATATAAACTCTAGCGTACTATGCCGCCAAAATAGATTAGTTTATTTGTTTAAGAGGTGTATCTTGGAACTTTGTCCACCTACCACAAGATACTTTGGTTGAATTTGAAGCGCAAATAGTCTGTTTCCATCCTTTAAATTTAGATTTACTTCACAAAAAGGTTTAGATGAACCCAAATTCCATGAATTGACTAATCCATCGTGTCCAATCGAGTACAGATATTTTGACACAGGATCCCATTTAATACTAGTAATTGATCCCTCTTGTCTAAATATTTGTGCCAGCATGTACTTTCCATGCTTACCTTTACTGTATACTTGAATATGTCGATTCATCACGCCTACAGCCATGCATCCATTCAACACGTCTAGATCAACTACCGGAAACTCGAGATCAATAACAGTGATACAGCCGAAACTCATCAGATCCCATATTCGGATCGATTTATCCAAAGATCCTGAATAGAGACGGCTGTTTTCAATTACTAAAGAAGTGACTGTTCTGGAATGCCCTTTTAGATAGCCGATTGGATTCATCGACAATTTGGATTTTCGGAATTTGAATGTTTGGATTGTACCATCCCAAGATCCCGTAATGAGAATCTTTTGATTGTATGCCATGGATTCAATCGTATTTTGATGGGTTTTATACTCGAACAATGGTTTGTTATCAAGAATCCCGTTCTGGATTTTGTACAATGAAAGGGTGCACCCATGAACCAAAACTGTCAAAATTTCTTTATCTAGACTTGAAATGCATTTGATGGCCTTGATAGGAAATTTCCCGATTTGGTGACATTTGGACGATTTGAATGTTCCTTGTCCACATCTCCAAACCCTGATACATCCACTAAACTCGCCTGCAATGATTGTATCTTCACGATTTACATCTATGGATGATATCCAATCTTGATGAACCAAATCCGTCTCCATTTCCCAAATCCGAATTGGATTTATTATCGAAACGTTGACCGTTTCCTCAAACCCATGCTGATCGCCTAGACATTCATATAGTGTACCTTTTAACAATTCCTTTTCAACCAAAAAGTCATAATGTCCATTTGTATCTACAAGGTGCCGAACAACCTCCAATAGACCTATTCTATCGAGACCCAATGGAACCTGTACAATTGTATCTTTAAGGTCTATTTTGTCAGTTTGGCTGTTCAAACATATCTGAATCTGCTTCTCCATCGCAAAGTTGCAAAGTCGGGTTCACTGCAAAGATTCTGTCCAATTCGTCCATGGATCGACTTGAATAAATTTGTCGTCGGATATGTAAATCCTCATTCCGACCAAACATGTGACTAAGAACGTATTTAGCCGCTTGGAACGATCCATGCACCGTGTGACATTTTTGAAGATATTCCAATGCCACGATTTCTATGGCCAATACATCCCTTCTCCTAAATATGGATGGATTCAACATGGCACCTCTTGCAATCATACAATTGGAGATGCCTACTTTGTTGATGAATTTCTCGATTGAGTTCCAATCAAGCAAGTCTCCATTTGGAATAATGGGTATATAATTACCGATCTTGACAAGGTCTACAAACGACCAGTGTGCAGGATGTTTGGGTCTTTCATCAACCGTTCTCAAATGGACAATAATTGATTTTACTCCTGTTTTCCATAATTTTTCTAGCAAGTCCAAGGTATCTTTTGCCGAGTCCATCATTCGAATTTTCACCGAGATGATTTTTGTCGAATTCTTAGCAAGCGTGGATAGAATAGAGCACAATCTCTCTGGATCTCTTAATAATGCCGCACCCATTCCTCCTTGTACGGAAAATCGTTTTGGACATCCGGCATTGATATTGACAAAATCAACATCCCTTGAGACCGTTTCGATTGCTTTCAAAGCAAGATTGGAATCGGCAGTTCCCAACTGCAGTACCAATTTGGATTTTTCCTTTTCTATGGTTGAGAATACAACCTTTTCATCCTTCACATACTCAACCACGTCATTCCTAATAATCCTTTTTGCCCCGATAATGGCTCTGTCGATTATTTCGGGCGTATACACCATATCTGCTCCGTATTCAAGACATAACAGCCTCATCGGTAATGTAGAGACCCTCACCATCGGTGCAAGGTACAGCTCGGGCTTTTCCATCTATTTTTATTGAACAAACACTTGTCACTTTGTAACTTGTGGTAATTCCATATTTATCTCGGCCACCAAAATTCTTGGCAGTTCCTGTCTCTCTCTTCTTACCAAGAACAAATATTCTTCTCCAGTTTGAGGACCAAGTTGTTCATTTTTGATAGAATGTGCAACGGGAAGTGCTGTCATTTGAAAAGTATCTTTACCTGACTCTGATATGTCAAAATATTGGTTTGTGTCTGCAATACAATCCCGATAATCAGCATCCAATATATCCTCGTAATCCACCACTTTCCTAAAAGTATCAGGCATGTGGTTTTACACGCAATATGGTTCTAGAAAGGTATTATCCCGATAACTCGTCAGATACCATCAAACAAGTTATTGTTTTGATAAATGCCATCAAACGGATTCAAGGCGAATTGGAACACTATCAAGATGAAATTCAGGTTCAATCAAAGAAAATACAACAAATGCGAGAGGAACGACGGGATCCTCATGAAATCCGCAAACAAGAACAAGTCCTACAGGAATCCGTTGATATGCTTCCAAATACACAGAATCGTCTGTCCAATTTTACTCAGCAGCTTCGGTCTTTGTTGGAAACGTCAAAATCTGCCGATAAAATCCTGATCGAATCTAGAGAATATCGGGTAGCACTGGAATTGGTATCTGAAATTGCTCCCTAAATATTATCCTCATTTATTATGTTATGGGCTGGCGTTGGATTAGCAATAAAATCCGAGTTGCGTATCCTTTCGATATATCGACCGATTCTTGACCATTCTGAATCCATGGAATTGTCTGAACCTGTTTCCATTTTCGTATAAACACTCAATAGAGTACTCGTAAGAAGAGCAAGTGTTAGTTGAAACATTGACTTGTTCAGATTATTCTGAGAGTTCAAAAACTCTTCGAGTTTGATTTGATTCGCAGATATATCAAATGTAGGACATTCAAATACCTTCTGAATCTGATCCAAGAACGTTTTGATCTTTTCTAGCTCCTGTCTCTTCTTTTCTAAATCATTATCCACGGGACAAGTCATAATGCTTTGCGAAATTAATTGGGTGGTGAAGACGGGCGATATTGTTCGGCTGCTATTCTATTCATTCCCATGGAAATTCCCTCTATCATGGCCAAAATAATTCCTCCCGCAAAGGCATTTCTTACTGTTGCTAATGCACCGCTCCTTAGTGCCAATGTTCCTCCTGTAAGCATTCCACTGAATATCGAATTCCAGGGATCTTCTCTTTGTCTCATTCGGATCAAAACACAATCAAAAGTCGAAAACATGCCACCCCATATAGCAAAACTCCCTATAATCAAGAATTGTCAAAACATCTACCTCCTAAAATGGGTGCTTTGGATCTGACACTACCAATACACCCGTTCAATTTTCCACCTATTGGTGAATTTTTGTACCCTTTGATTCCATGCCAAATCCCACCTCCAATCGAACCCATACAGAATGCACCGCCCGCATCCTCCAGGACCCTCCAAGGACACGGATCTCTACCATGATCAATTGGCACCATTTTCCGCACACCTGGATTTTGGATGGCGGTTACTGGACGTAAACCTAGAAAAAGCGTTGTGTTTAATCCTCGAAAACCAAGAGCCAGATCTAGTAAAGCACAAGTTGATCAATGTGAAAAGGAACCAAATGTATCCATTGAAGAATATGGCTCGGAAAATGATAATTCATCACCAAACAAATCCGATGACCAATTGATCTCGAAATTTAAAGAATTGGAGAGACTCTACAAACAACTGGTTCAATTAAGACATACTGACACCGAAACCTTGTTTTGTAATTATAAGGAATGCGTGGATCGAAAACTGGAAGCATCTGAAAATCTGGTAACCAAACTTTCAAAGGATCTGGATTTTCAGAAACAGAATGATAATCGAGACAATCCAATTGTTGACATGTTCAACCTTCTGACTGGAGTGACTATTACGATTGAACAAGAGTCTGAAATGACAATGTATAGAATTTCACACCAGGCGCATAAAGATCGAACCTTTCAATATTATATTATCGTAGCTGGAAATGAATTTCGATATCATCCAATAACACTTTCCACTTCCAACAATTCTCAGGTGAAGCAAAGCTTCTGCCTTGAAAAAGATCCGCCTGAATTCCTCTGTGAAGAAATAATGTTCAAAAAACAACACTTGACAACCATGTTTCTAAGAATCATGTCCTGGCTCCATTCTCTATAATAAGTGGATTTATTTAGTCATGTCGATCATGTGAGGAATGCTGAACTAGGAAACATTCTTTTGGCTTTGAGATGTTTAAAGGCTCGAAAAGCATCATCCACTGCCCATTTGTTCTGTTCTAAACACTGGATGGAATATGGAATTGACAAATTGGTATTCTTGGAAAATTCTACCACTACTGATCGTTTCAAATTGGAGAGTGATTCCCAATGTTCCATATTGGACGGCTTGGGTTTGGAGGCTTCATGTTGTCGAGGTTGAATCACGTATAGATAATCATACAATATTGTGGCTGGAAAAACGGATGATTTTGGTGAAATCAAGACAAAAAATCTTGAAAATTGCCTTTCAATGGCTAAAGAGTCTTGTTGTTCTTTGAATGTTCCATAAATCAAAAGATAAATAAAAGTTGTGTCTTGCCACCCATCAGCAATAATATTTTCTCGGATATGGACTGTGGACGGGAATCTCACCAGAGTCTCGTTGATCTCAAAGTGTCCATTAGCAAATGAAACGGGTTCGCCACCCATGTCTTTGTTGACTCTTTTTATCCACTCGACACAACTATCTGGATGGTTTTTCAGAAAATTCCGGATATATTCGGCATATAATAAAAAGTGTTCTCTGGTACGACCAGTTTTCCATAAAGTTGCCTGAAAATGGGATTGATCAGTGTATGCATACAAAAGATTCTGTTTGGTATCGAAAGAATGAATATATGTCTCTAAAAACAAGGAACATAGCTGTTGTGTAGAGGAATTATCAAACCAACTGTGTCGGATACATTGAGATGTTGACCTAACAAGCGATGGATAATCTGCTATTCTTATATGGTCTATGAAATCGAGTTTATGGAATCTTTGTTTTGCTTCTTGAAAGTAATTAATGGTTTCATCAATGGACATGGGAACAGAGTGCCCTGATTCTTGCCGAGTATTTATTGGGTTATCTTCCAGAACTAGCTCTTCTAAACATTCTAGCTTTTCCAATACCTTGAGATCTTGGAATTTATCCAATCGATTATTCTTTACAGATAGCGATTTTAAACCATGTCTGAAAAAAGGGTTCAAAAATAGGACATTGGACAAATATTTCAATGAATTATTTTCCAAGTTTAATACTTTGATACTGTTCGAATGTCCCGACCGGTTCTTAGTACCAACTAATTCCGAAATCATTTTGACCAGGTAAGAAACAAATGATTTGTTATGAAAATCGATCCTCAATGTCGATGAAAGGGGATGATTAATAATTCCAGTTAAATCTAGATATTTCTGATCGATCTTGTAGAGTGAACTCAACAAATCTCCAAGTTGTGGTTTTTCCTCTACCATTGAGTCATCCATCAACTCACCTGATACAATGCGTATAGTGAGCTTCTTGCCATGAAATATGATTCCATCAAGTTCAGTCAGTATATGTGCCGAGGAACGGTTCGAAACATGGATCAACATTCCATGATCGGCAAAATTTACATTGATACATTGAAACGATTTCCTGCAGCGACGCTTCAAAAAAGAAATCAGTGAATTTCCCTTGTCTTGGTCAAATCCTGTGATTTCAACAACTGTGGATGACTGGATATGTTTGGATTTTTGAAACATATCCACTTGGTTTGTAGTGATATCGTTGTCCTGTCGAGAATTATTCCTAAAATGCCTTTTGTGGTATCTTTGGTTGTGCATCCCCGGATAGCACAAAATTTAATTTAAATTTCGTCTGATGACCAAGTATAGATGCATTGTCGATTTGGTACGGGGCCAGGTAGGGATTGTGAAACTAAGTAATCCGTCAACAAGAAATACCCTGACACGTGAATTAATGAAAGAATTATCTGTTGCTCTTGGTGCAATGGATCACAATCCAAGAGTCAAATCTATTGTACTTTCGGGAACTAGGCACATTTTCTCTATCGGAGCTGATACTGAAAATCTAGAATATCTGGATTCGGCCTGGTACTGTGTTTCCACCGTCAAAAAACCTATTCTAGCTGCAGTAAATGGATTTGCAGTAAGTCTTTGTTCAATACCATAAATATCTAGTTGGGCGGGGGTTTTGAATTGGCCATGATGTGTGATATGATACTAGCAGGACATCATGCAAGATTCGGATTTCCTGAAATCAAATCAGGAATTTTCCCAGGACTTGGTGGATCTCGACTTTTGGCGAGAGTCATTGGCAAGTTTAGAGCTGCAGAAATGATATGGAATGGGAAGCATATTGATTCTCAAACTGCCAGGAACTATGGTCTGGTCAATCGGATATTCCATGCCAACAATCTTCTTGACGAATCTGTCAAGTTTGGAGAGATCATTTCCAAATATTCATCTGCAGCCCTTCTTGCAGGCAAGGAATCCATTCGAAACGGTAAGTCGCAAAGAACCATTTCACTTTACAGCATATACTACAGAACCATTGCAAAAAGATGGGGAAACATTCATGCATCTATTACGGAAACAAAAAAGAGATAAACCTTGTTGAAATCTATATACTATTTGGACTGAAACGATAAAACAGTCTTGTGTTTGGAAAACAAAAGGTTCTGCACAACACCACCCAACAGTCCTCCAATTAGACCACCTATCCAGTAAATATAGTGATGGTCCCAATTGTTTGCTACCACGGAAGCACCAAATGCTCTGGCAATGTTAAACGCGCCACCAGATGATGTTCCCCCCAAATAGGCCAAAAACCCTAGAGTAAGACCTATGGTCACTGGGCAAGCTGCCTGTGTGTCTAACCCAGGAGTGGCTATGGCGATGGTCTTCAACTCTGACCTTTCTTCATCATTACCTTTTTCCAAATCAACTTCTTCAGATTCTTCCAACAGACTCCGATTCTCACCATGATGGGATGACGCTTCCGAGCCATCTTGAGCATCTTTTGTACGATCGCTAGCTTGTTCTTCTTTGCTGGAACTATCAGAAACTTCTTCAACAGGACCGATCACTCGGATAGATTCGGGTTTATCGATGGCTGTGGCAAAGACCACATACACTAACAAAAATGTCAAGTAGATTTCCATCATGAATGCATTGAATACGGAGGCATGAGAGCCTTTTGCAACTGCGATGGCTTCACCAATGGTAACGGCACCGGGAACATCCTTGGGAAATATCACGTATTGAACCAGGGAAGCAAATATGGCCGCACATAGCTGTGCCACAATGTACAAAAAACCTTCGACCATATCCTTTTTTCCAAGCACCATGGCAGTAAAAGTGATAGCAGGATTGAAATGTGCACCTGAAATGTCTCCAAAGCAATATATCAATACTATTCCCGCAAATGCCACAACAATTCCAGTGACAATGGCGCTGACTTCAACGGAGCGTTCAGTTCTTGCCGAATTGACCAATGCGGCCAACACAACCGAAATAAAGATAAATGTACACAGGAATTCCCCGCCAACTGCACGAACCATCCTCAAAGTTTCAGAGCCCATTATCCGCAACGGCTTTGGAATGGTCAAATATCTTTTATACAACAATAAACATGGAAACAACCACTAACAAATCCATCCAATCTCGTCCATGGATGCACCAAATAGAAAACAAAACAATTAGATCAGCTAATGAACCAGCCTATGATCATTTCAATGGTGGCCAACAGGTTTTTATCTGTTCTCCGATACCATTGGGATACCAGGCCAGAATTTCTCTCAAAAGATAATTTTTGTTTGTTTCCCATTCCGAATACAGCTTGGCTTTAGAATCGACATTGTACCTGGCCAAAGCCAACCATAGTTCTACTGCTTGTCGGACGGAATATGGTTTCACAAGTATTGTTGTATTCTTGTTGATATGTGATGAATATCTTTCTAGAAACTCACAGACTTTTCCATCCAAAATAAATTTGGCAAACCATTTAAACTTGTCAATAGTATCAACCACCTCTGAAACATTCACAAAGACTGGATCCAAATTCCATATTCCCGCAACACTAGGCACGGAATATCCGAATATCTGACCTAGTTTGTGATCATAGATAGGGATGGGCGTGTCAAGTAATTTGGCCCATTTACAAATATCGCGACAACATGTTGGAATCCATTCTTCATCAATAGAACTGCAAATCTGCATCACCAATCTCGTTCGATTGTTTCGTGTCTTAACCCGAATGCCTCTATAGACTATCCACTTGAATGGTTTTGATTCCTTGCTTAAAAGTGTAGAACCAGGCGAAATTATTCCAAATCCTTTGGAAGAAATATGATACCTTGACCAAGACGGACACTTTTCGGTAGCATATCTTCCTCCAAGGGGCTCCAGTATTTGATAGCCAATAATTTTCTTGGAAGACGCCGGGTCAATAGGATCCGGATAGAGCTTGGCCAGCTGATCGCAATGTGTCTCTAGAAAACACTGGATAACGGTCTTCCATTGTTCTTTTGTTGGTCTATCCGTCACCATCTTAAGACCATTCACCATTTCGTCATCAATTTTAAAATTTCTTTGTAAAACCGAAATAATTAGATTCCGCAACTCTTCTACCTCTTTCATTACCTTGGTTCTTAATTTATAATGATCACAAAATTGGTCTCTTTGGGGGATGGGACAAATCATGTATTCAAGAACGACATTCACAAGACTAACTAAGTCTGACGGAACATGTTGATCCGAAAAATATTTCCGGGATGAATTTCTATTCCTATTCTTGGAGCCATCAAAAGGGTCTCCAACCGAAAGAATGGAAACCAGAACAACAATATATTTCAGAACATTGTCCTTGTTTCCAATCAAAACTATCATTTTGGAAAGACGTGGATCAATCGAGAAAAGGGCCATTTTTCTTCCTGTTTCTGTAACTATGGGAATTTGCTCAAATCCATTTGTAGAGTCTTTGACCTTTTGAAGATCAAGAGCCTTTAGCATTGTTAGTAGAGATTCCGAGATTTTCAATGATTCTGGATTGATAGGTGTCGGAAACGGAAAATTACAGACATTGTCGATATTCATGGATTTCATTTGAAGAACAAGCGAATGGACAGGAATTCTGAGAATCTCTGGCACAGAAAACTCTTCGAAAATATCGCTATACACAGCAGAAGAGTACAGCCGATAACAATGTCCTGGCCCAACACGTCCTGCCCTTCCCGTTCGCTGGACTGCTGACGATTTGCTGATCCAATTTATTTCAAACCTTTCCATTAGACCCAAACTATCCGATACTCTTTCTTTGACTTTTCCCGCGTCGACTACATAGACAATCCCTGGAATTGTAATAGATGTCTCTGCAACATTTGTAGATACTATACATGTTCGAATATTCGGGTGTGGATCGAATACTCTGAGTTGTTCTTCGGTAGAGAGTAGCGAGAAGAATGGCAAGGCGACCATTGATTTATCATGATTTCGTAGCCTATTTACTAAACCCCACACTTCCTCTTCTCCTGTTAGAAATACCAATATATTTCCCGGTGGAAGCTTTTCGTGTATTTTGACCACTTTTCTGAATGCTTCGTCCAGGTAATCTGTTGGTGTTTTTCGATTGAAATGAATAGTAACTGGATATTGTCTGGCTCGAATTTGAATAACCGGTGGATATTGTTCCTTGTTTGGAAATAGTTCGGATCGCGGAAACAGTTTATCGTTGGCCAGAAAATCTTTAACATTCAATGTTGCCGACATTATAACCAATTTAAGTAGTTTTGGCGATTCTTTCGAGGCTTCTGTATTGTTGAAATTGGCCTTCCAATATTCTACAAATAGTTTTTCTCGATAGGCAACGATTCTACCAAGCAATCCAATTAGTATATCTGTGTTTACATTCCTTTCATGCACTTCGTCTAATATAATGACTGAATATCTCTCGAGTAGAAAATCACTGCATATTTCTTTCAACAAAATCCCGTCTGTCATAAACAATACCTTGGTATTTGCATCCACCATGGAATCATATCTTACCCGATATCCCACAATTCCTGCTCCCAATTCGCTCGAAACTCGTCTACACATGGTTATTGCTGCTATTCTTCTAGGCTGTGTAATTCCAATTATTCCTCTTTTGGAAATACATCCTGAATCACCATACCCTGCCTCATAGAGAAACTGAGGAAGTTGTGTCGTTTTTCCCGATCCTGTCTCTCCACACAATATGATAATTCCATTGTTATTTATCGCATCTAGGATTACGTGTTCTTCCTCAAAAATTGGTAATCTCATCCTATCTAATTGGATTTGTTCGTTCCTCTGAACTATTTTGTTAAATGACTTTTCACCATCATATCTTGCCCTTATCCTTGAAATAACATCATCTGGTATTAAATTATCCGCCTCAACATTCTTCCAGGCTGGAAGAATGAAATGTTCAGAATTACCGATATCTTGCTGATCAGTGTCGAAACCATCACGATCCATCTCTTCGATATTCGGTTTCACAAGAAAAGTTGAATTATCATGTTTTTGTAAAGTCGAGCTAGTGTCTTGTGATGGACACTGATTAAAATCTCTTGCTGGTTTGTCGATTCGTGCCTTTTCAATATTCTTGAATGAAACCAAGCCTTGTATATCTACTGATGATCGACTCAATTTTTCAAATAAAATACTTCTTTGGTCTTTCTTCAGCTTCTTGTCAATATAGTTCTTGAGCAGTTTCTGCCGTCTTGTGTTGGATACCATTTCCAATGTTTTTTTATCTACTAGCCATATCAAACTCGGAATCTCAATGCCACATGGACTCCGAAAATACGTCGGTGAATTTATTGCTACATTTATTCTGTTTTCATGCATTTTTGCCTCTCTTGTCACTTCAAATCGTGTGGTTCCAGAACAGAGATTATTTGTTGATGCACTAACCGTAGCTTTGGTTTTGGGTCCCATGATTTTTATGTTTATCGATATTTCTGGGGCACACATGAACCCTGCCGTTTCAATAGGAAACTGGATAGTTGGAACAATCAGAATCAAACAAATGGTAATATACATTATCGCACAGATGTTAGCATCGGTGTTGGCTGCTTTGTTCATGTTTATACTTCTTACAAACGACATTCCAACTATTCAAGATTCGATTTTCATTTCCCCACCTGAGGGTTTGACCAACGTCAAAGCTGTGTGTATGGAGACATTTTTGTCGTTTTGTTTGGTCTATTCAGTGCTTGCCTTGGCCATAGACAAGGTTGAATCCAAAAACCAGTCTTTTATGGATGATGGAGAAGCTCGAACTGAGAATGTGGTGGTCTATACAACTAATGGGACAAACAAGAATTTCTTTGCTCCTTTTGCGATTGGATTTTTCGTAGGTGGATTCGTTCTGGTAGGTGGTGGAACACGGTCAGCTCTCAATGTTTCCAGAGCTTTTGGTCCAAATCTAATCCGAGGTGATATATCTGGTATTTGGATCTATATTGTAGGTAGTTTCACGGGGAGTGTAATTGCATCGTTGCTGTACAAACACGTCACAGCAACACAAAGTGTCATTTGGACACCAGCCGAATAACACTGGGATATTTATTTCGATGCAATTACCTGGGGATCTCGACTCGCTGCAGATCATGTTCTGTTTCATATTCAATACTTTTCTCCATGTCCGAATCAATTTCGTAATCAGACAACTCGTCTTCAATAAATTCATATTCATTATAAATTCCTTGATCATCCAGCATTTGATCGAAATGTTTCTGTGGAAAGTTGTAGATTTCCCCATACAATCCACACTTTAACCTCTCCAAAAGCTCCTTTTCAATAGTTTGGTCCAATCTAGCTCTCTGCTCCGCATCCAGCTCTCTTTTCCTTTCTCTTCGCTCAGACTTTTGTTTGACTATATTCAATTCCAATGTTTCTTTGGTGTGCTTAACTCTTTCCAAATATTCCAAGATCTTTTTAACCCTCTTTTCACACTTTTCCACAACAAAGCTTGGCCAATGTTTCAAATGAGAACGTTTTTGTGAAATGGCTTCTTTGCAATTGCTAGAAAGTTCAATTGGTTCCCATAATTTGGCTGGTGAGTGTGCTCGTTCGATAGTTTTGATAAAAAGATGGCAAACCCCATTCAATTCTTTAACAGTTGCATACTGACTATTGGCCAATGGACATGACTTCCTATCGCACAATCCTGTCACATTGTACTCGTTTCTACAAAAAGATTGTCCATCATCCGGTGTCTTGACTTTGAATGAACAGAAATCAGTTCCGATCACTCCCCAAATCACCTCATCATGTTGCATCTTTATAAAATAAAAATCAAGTCCCTAGAGAACCAATCTCTTTGATGATGTAGGCTTTTTCCTCATTGAACTGATCGTCTGTGCGATCAGACTGGAATTTGGTTAGAAAAGATAGCAACTGTTTCTTGTTCTTTTCCAGTATGTCTATTATGGGCCGGATCTTGTGAGGATTGGCTACAAAAATCTAACGATAAAAATCAATCGGAAAACCAACCTTGAAAATATTGAATGCTTCAAATTGGATATTGCGACTCGGGTCTCTCAAGAGATTCATCATCAATTTCAGATTGTCCGGAACATTGATAAAACGCATCATGGAACTAAAATTGGCCTTTTCCATCAAAATTTCTCCCAACAACTAGAAATCAGTATCAAACATCACATCAATACCTTGAGAGATTGTCTTCGAGTGAGGTAATTTTCCGATATCAACAACAAATTGTATTGAACAAAAAATCCATCGTACCGAGCCTCTAGAAAATCAGAAAATAGTTTTTTATGTTTTTCGAGTAATTCTTTGAGTGTGGCAAATGCATCTGATGATACATCAAAATTAGGCGCCTTTATAAATTTGAAAAACTCGAACACGAGATCTATATATTTTTGAGCAATTTTCTCGTTTCTAAAGCATTCTCTTAGCAGCATTCCACAGAATAGCGCAATTTCGGGATTTTCGTATCCTTTGATCAATGTGTTTAGAATTTCACCGTGCTGAGCAAAATATTCGACAATCTCATCATCATTCAAAATATGGATGAAAATATAATGAACATCCTTGCGTGATTCAAAACTAATCAAATCGAATTTTCTCACCATTGCAATTATGGCATTTTTGGATACTAACTCGTTCTTTATTTGGCAACTAGCCTCTTTCAATTCCGATCCTGGTTCTTCACTCAAAATTGCCCTGATATCCCCAATATTCCTAGATACTTGGTCTTTTAGATGACCAGAATCCGGATCCAAGGTATTCGAGGAACAAAGCTCGTCTAAATCTCGCAAGAGATTCATGACAAGATCAGATGCATTCGCGGCCTTGAACCTGGACAAAAAAGACATGATTTTTTTCTGCGGTATGGAAGAATCGGGTAATAACCAAGAACTCGGAGTGATATATATTAGTCAAATACCTCTGAAAATGACACCTCAACTGCTAAGACAAATATTGGAACAGTACGGAACCATCAAACGAATATATCTCGTTCCTAAAAAGGGGAAAAGAAAGGGCAATCCGTTGTTTGAAGAGGGATGGGTGGAATTCTTGGATAAGAAAATGGCCAAACGAACAGCTGGAATTCTAAACAGAACCATGGTTATGACATCCAAGGGAAAGCCTTATTCTGGAGAGCTATGGAACATGAGGTACTTGTC
>JAANSP010000807.1:0-18394 GCA_036850745.1 Homidia socia | reverse complement strand
CCCCAACCGTTAATGTTGTTCGTCGTAAATTGCACATGAGAACTAAACCATTTAACCGTTTTAAGAACGAGAGCCAAAAGGCCTGTTATAGGTCACCAAATTGTGTGGCATGAGAGTTTAGACAGCCCCAATGCCCATCTCACGCGTCAACAGGGGTGTTGACGCTTAAGACTAATGCGTCAACATGGGTGTTGACGCATAAGAGTTATGCGTCAACATGAGTGTTGACGCGTAAGCGTAAAGCGTCAACAAGGGTGTTGACTCATAAGAATTTTTTTATGCGTCAACACCCCAAAAACCTAATAAGTATAATCCTCCCGCTTTTTCTTCAACTAAAATACGATAATGATTATTGATATGATATGGAAAGTAGTATCTTTTTTGCAATTTTTTTACCTGCACGAAAAACTGTTTAACGGATAGCCCATCTTTTATGCCGGGTTCTTCTAGAAGCTTCATAATAGAATAAAACTATTTATTTGCCTCAAGCTACACATCCCGTGCTGAAGCTAACATGCCTTATTTCAACAACACATCAAAAAGGATGATATCACCTACAAACTAATGCGGCATTGCATCATTTAAAATGGAACAATTAGCTGGTAAAACGCAACATTCAATTACAAGGAAATGAAGCATTTAAAATATAAAGTGAAATCTAAGTTTTTATGTTTACTTTACAAGTCAATGCGATAGTTTTAGGTACATACCACTTATGTTAATACTGTTCCGTCCAACTTTTACATTGCTCTAAAAGCTCAATTGCATTGAATCCATTTGGACCCACCATACAAACGGGACAGTGTATATAATGCACTGTGCATCAATAATAAAATGAATAAAATTTATGTACCGGTGATTATTTTTTGAATACCCAATTTTTGCATTTTTTTTCTTTAAAATCATATTGCAAACCATCGAGAAATTTCTTGAAACTTGGTATGTGCTATAGAAATTAATTGTACAACAATACAACATACAAATATCTTTTCACTCTACAAGACAGAAAACCTAAGATGGCAAATAATCATTTGAAGTCTGATGTGTGTAAACACATATTTTTTTGAGACGAAGCTTTTGTATTTCCTTCGTTACAGACACGCTCAAACTGAAAGAAAAACATAGTTCTACAATAAAAATCAAATGATTTTCAACCTTGGCCACTTTAATAGAAAAAAATCACTTTTTTGAGCTTTTTTAAAATAAATTTTATACATTTATCTATACACTCGTTAAGTGCAACGTTTACTTAATGCAAGTTCATCCAGTAAAAGATATGTCATGGTATCAGCTCCTTACTTAAGCTCAATAACTATTATAGAGTTCAAATGAAACGCAATACCGACTTCGAACTAACTGGCAATATAAAGTCATACTTGTTGTATTTTCGAAAAATTTTACTCTCCTTTCATAGTGTTTTGCCGTTTCGATCTACTCGTTCACAACTTGACAGTTATTTTTATTAAACCTGGTTAAGATTCTGTTTTCAAATACTTATCGTACAAACCTTACAATATCATAGTAGTAGACTGGTATTGTCGTAACCTACCAATAATAAAAAAGAAAAAAAAATTTTGTTGTGGCTTTCAAGCCAATCGTACCATTCCTTTATATACTTTTTGTGGAACATAAAAATTTGTGCCTAAAAATTCTGTAAACAATATGGGTAATTTACTGCACTAAATTTTTGGATAGAACAACTGTTTTGATTACCTTTTGTTCTTTTCTACATTGTTTTTTTTTCTGGCAACTAGATAAAGTATTCAGCATCAACACGTTATTTTGACCATTTGGTGGTAAATTAGGACTTTGGGATACAGCAATTATGCCCATTCACCATTCTTGGATTGAGTTAGGGATGCAGCGGCAGATTAAACAGCAGATGAAAACCCCAGATTGAATAAAATATTAAATCCCCAGATTAAACGCCACATTAAATCCCCAGACTAGGCGCCAGATGCCCATTCACCTTTCTTGGATTGAGGTAGGGATGCAGCGGATTTGGTTTTACAAGTTAAGCGGTTGATTCTGTTTTTGGTAGGTTTTGCTTTCGGTTATTTTACGACTTAAAAACGAAACCAAACAGGTAATCGATCCGGCTATTGGTTTTAATTATATTAAATGATATTTAATGAAAACTTTTATTTTATAGATTAGACTAAACCTAAATAATATTTAAGCTAGAAATAGGTAAATTGGAAGAAAGTCAGAAGTAGCACGACAGGAAATGTATTTTAAATGTTTACATTGTGTCGACATCTTTTTTGTAAAAATAGGTTATGATGTTGTATTTCAAATTAGGCAGGTGTTCTTTTTGCAACTTGTTTGTTTTATGAAAGCTCTGTCAAAAAACATGAAAATTTGATGGGTTATAAGGCCTCATCTAGCAAAACATCAGCCCTTACATCAAAAAGGCCTTACCTACTTGCCTTCAACTTATGAAACCACAGCCGCAAGTAACTTAAGCCTAGAGTGGTCTCTGCCTTAAATTGTCTTAAAAGACCTCCGTCATTGAAAGACCTCATCTGCTAATGACCTCAATTTATGTTCCCGTTGTTCTTTGTAGTTTTTTTTATCAAAAGAACCCGGCTGGAATTTTAATTAGCATTCCTTTTTTCTTAAGGTACCATTAAGAGTAATGAACAGACTTTAACTTCCTGTGCCCATAAGTAGTAGTTGCATTGCGTTGCAAATAAACTGTCCCTGTGTTTGTGGAGACACCTGTGAATAAAAGGTTGAAAATTGTTATGACAATACATTGGATTCGATTTTTATTGTGCTGTTAATAGTGTGATTTTGAAATATTAAATACACTGAGTTTTGAATATGTTTGTTGAAAAGGGCATATAAGGTAGACATTCCCACTTATAACAAAACGTCATTTTTAGGATATGGTCATTAGCGATAGAGATCTTTAATTTAATGGCAGAGTTCATTGCAGGCTGAAATTAGGTATTTACGACTGAGGTTATTTACGGCTAAGGGCTTTAGAGGATAATGGCATGTTTTTAGGGTCTTCTTAATCTGAAGACTTTGCTAGTGGAGGTCTCATCAGGGTGAATTCATTAATAAATGTCAAATTCATCAATCAATATTTTAATGAAATTTGTGAAGTATATTTAGGTAAAGGAAACAACCTTTATTATTAGAGCAATAAACTTTATTACTTCTGTTCACTCGTTGTATCCCAAACCATATTTATTTTCAAAACAACCTGAAGATAACATTTTCACACATTTGGTAAAGAGTTATAAGTGATTTATAAATAATCAAATGACAAAATGCAATTAATTTAATCATGTTTTTGTGTCAATGATTTAAATAAACAAGGCAAGGCCAATTAAATTATGTCATTAAAAGTACTTTCCCAGTTTTTAAGGGTAAAATAAATAAAGAAATACGCTTCTAATGCAACGGAAGACAAGCAACACAATCCTAACAAAGACAAAATAATAAAAATGTTTAACACTTAAAAGAGCTTTTTATTTGTTACAAACTACACATCATGTGCCGAAGTGTAACATGCATGCAAAAAGTACGACATCACCTGTAAACTAATGAGGAATTTCAACTTTGAGGAAGAAAACAGTTCTTTGGTAAAACGCAACAACCAATTACAACAAAATGATGCATTTAAGATATAAACTAATACTCGAGTACCGTTTTTGTGTTTACCTTACAAAGAATTGCAACACTTTTTGGCATACCCCACTTTTACGCTAATAATCATTGAAACAAATTTAATATAAAAAAATAAAAAACCTGTAAGATTTATTACTTAAATACCGTTTCATCCAACTGAATTTTTTAGTAGCTTTACACTGCTTTTATAAACTCAATTGCAATAATGAATCCATTTATTTGGAACCACCACAGAGGCGTAATAGTTCATAATTAGATAAAATTATGCTGGTGATTATTTTCGGAATACAGGGTTTTGGAGACTTTTCTTTAATATCATATGCAAACCATCGAAATATTTCTTAAAACATGGCATTAAAAATAAATTGTATAACAATATAATACGTGGATATCAGTTGATTCAATTAAATCATAATAGAGGATACAGTAAATGCTTACTAGTGACTTTATACTGTATAGGAAAGAAGGTGTAAGATAAAGGATAATCATTCCGAGTTTGAACTATGTACTGTACATATGATTATATACATATTAGGTAAGGTTTTAAATTTTCTTTTCTTTGCGTACGCACACGCTTAAACGAACTGACAACGATTATTCTATCATAAAAGTCGAATGGCTTTCAACTTTAGCCAGTTCAATAAAACTATTTATTTTTTTGAATTTTTTTTACAATATATTATTTTTTCCATACACTTGTAGCAAACCTGTGTGTGCAATGACATATCCAAGCATGTTCATCCGGTAAAAATTATTTAATGTTAACAGCTCTATTCTTATACTCAATAATTACCAATTGTGTTCGATAGAATAGTAAGAATCTCATCTTCAAACTAACTAGTAATATGAATTCATACTTCTTGTATTCTCAAAAAATCTTTTNAGAATCTCATCTTCAAACTAACTAGTAATATGAATTCATACTTCTTGTATTCTCAAAAAATCTTTTAAAAAACTGATAACAAGAAAGATATAAAAATTTGTAATGTGGCTCTACAGCAAACTGCACCTCGCCTTTATATACTTTTGGGGAAAAATAATTTTTGGTGGCAAATGTTTTTCCAAACAATAGGTAATTTATTGCTTTTGTTTTATTTTAATGGAATAGCTTTATAATTACCTTTTGTCTTTTTCAACATTTTCTTTTTTTCTATTAACATGGAAAAAGTATACAGCTTCAAGAACCTACAACAATACATTATCATGACAACTGGGTGGTACATAATGAAAAAGCATTGAAATTGAAACCCATTCACTTTTTTCTAGAAGGGGCTGGTGCAGGAGTGCAAGCAGGGGAGGGAAAAGGAGTTGGGTTTCCCCAAAGGCCCGGAGTTAACATAATGGAAGATATGTAGCTCAATGGTTGAGCGTGGATAAGACCATAAAAAGGGGTTATCTGGGGATGAAATGGTCATTCAATCGGGCGTTTAGTCTACAGATTTAATCTTACGTTTAGTCTGTGGATTCAAAACTACTGTAAAAGTTTATTGCCGTTTAAAATGTATAGGATTCCTCCAACTGGTCTTCATCCCCTCCATGAACATAATATACCCATAGTTCCTCGATCATCTTACAATACTGTACTCAAAACTGCAGTAAAACATTTTATCCGTCGAATTCCGTTGAAAATCCGTCAAAGCTTTTTAATGTTATGAGCTCTGACTTAACAGGAGAAAATTTGACGATTTCCTGTTAAGTAATTCAGTAGTGTGGTTAAGTCCATTTTGGTTACTGCCAACAAAAATTTTCCCAATACACCCATAGATCCTCGATCATCTTACAATACTGAACTGAAAACTGCAGTAAAATATTTTATCCGTCGAATTCCGTTGAAAATCCGTCAAAGCTTTTTAATGTTTATATCGCGATAGGGCAGACAGACGGACAGCCAAACAAACTAAAAACAAAACTACGCTAAATACAAGATGCAGCTACGTAATAAATTTTTAAGTAACCATATGCAAAAATAGAGTCTTTCCGTGTAAATTTCGCCTAAAACGAACTATTTTTTGCTCGCTGAGCTTTTAATTTCTCAAATTCTTAAATTATGATGTTTTAAGGAAGATATTGAGCTATTTATTCAACTAAAGTACGATACAGGGTTATTGATATGATTTTTATGGAAAGAAGAAACTTTTTTCCCGCTGATTTTTTTCTTAACTAGACGGAAAACTGTTGAACCGATTAGGCCATCTTTTATGCCTGGCTATTCTAGTTGCTGCCTAACAATAGAATTAAACTAGTAACAGTGCAATATTAGATAAAAAAATTAGGTGCCGGTGATTTGTTTTGAGACATCCAATTTTTGCAACTGGTCTTTACTATCGCATGCATATGCAAACCATCGAAAATTTTCTTGAAACTTGGAATGTTCTATCAAAATTAATTATACGTCAACCCAACATATGAACATCTTTTTACTCTATAAGACAGAATGGGAGATGATTTCGAGTCAGATGTATGCAAGTACATATAGTTTTCTACGAGATAAAGCTTTTGTATTTCCTTTGTTGCGGACACGCTCAAACCAAATGAAAATGATAATTCTACAATGAATCAAATGGTTTTCAACTTTGACCAGTTTAATAAAAATATTCACTTTTTTTTAGCTTTTTACACACTGTGTACTTTAATCTATACTTTTGTGACAAAACTGCAAATGCAACGTTTACTTAATGCAAGTTCATCCAGTAGAAACATGTCACGGAAGCAGCATCCTTACTTAAACTCAATTACTATTATAGAGTTCAAACGAATCGCATTACCATCTTTGAGCTAAACTGGTAATATAAAATCATACTTCTTGTATTTTCGAAAATGTAAACTCTCCTTTCATAGTGTTTGCCGTTTCAATCTACTCGTTCACAACTCGACACTTCATTAAACCTGATTAAAATTCTGTTTTTAAATATTTATCGTACAAAACCTTACAATATCATAGTAGTAGACTGGTACTGTCATAAGGTACCAAATTAAAAAAGAAAAAAAAAATATGTTGTGGCTCTCTAGCTAACCGCACCATTCCTTTATATACTCTTTGTGGAATATAAAAAATGTGCCTGAAAATTCCATAAACAATGGGTAATTTACTGCACGAAGTTTCTAGATAGAATAAATGTTTTAATTACCTTTTGTTCTTTCCAACACTGTTTTTTTCTGGTAACTAGTTAAAGCATTCAGCATCAACACATTATTTTGGCCAATTGGTGGTACACTAGGATTTTGGGATAGAGCATTTATGAACATTCTTGGATTGAATTAGGGATGTATCGGATTCGGTTATACAAGTTAAGCGGTTGATTCGGTTTTTTGGTAGGTTTTGCTTTCGATTCTATTACTACATAAAAACGAAAGGAAACCTGTAATCGGTTCGAATATCTGTTTTAATTATATTAAATGAAATTTGAAGAAAACTATAGAAGTAATCGTTTTTGAATCTACATTTTGGCTGAAATGGCATCAGTTGACGTTTTGAACATGTTTCTAACGTTAATATAGTGTAAACATTGTAAAGAATATTAAATGCAACACTCTAACATAAGATGTGATTAAATGGCTTTGTTTACATTTTCATGCATTTGAGATAACTGAAAATGAACCGGTTTTTTAGTTGAAAAATTAACCTTTCTGAGTTTTAGGGTCGGTTTCAATCCAAAACCGAAGTCACATCAAACTTATAAGGGGTTGCTCGCAGAAATTGAAAATACGCCATCATCACAGATATTTGTAGCAAGCAACAAAAAATAAGTTAATTGTGAAAATAATGTTGGCATGTACTCGGAGAAGTCGGTTTTATATTTTAAGGGTTTTTATGGAATTCAAGCACTGTTCAATATTGTTTTGTCATAGCACTAGTAACGTTAGCTGGACCGTTGTTAATACATTTACAATATTTATACAGTCTACTAAAGTTGAGGGCTAGCGGATTTGGACCCCTTAGACTTCTTCTAGATTACTTTTTCATGAGAAATCCGATGATAACTTTCAATTTCAGCATTGAGGAATGAAACAGTTCTTTGGTAAAACGCTGCAACCATTCACAGGGAAATGATGCATTTCAAATATAAACTAATACTGGTAAGTTTACTTTACAAAGCATTGTCAAACTTTGTGGTATACCCCACTTTTACGCTTGTAATCACGAGATCAAATTGAATCGTAAAATTAAGAAAAAAATTGTAAGGCTTGTTACATTAATACTGTACTGTTTTTCACTAACTATACACTGCTCGAGAAACTCAATTGCAATAATGAACCCATTTATTGGGACTCTCTTCAAAGACGTAACAGTGCATCATTGCATAAAATTTATGTACTGGCGATTTTTTATGGAATACCCAATTTTTGCAGCCTTTCTATAATATCATATACAAACCATCGAAAAATTTCTTGAAGTTTGGTTTGAACAACAGAAATAAATGTTGTAATACATTTGGAAATCAAACTCTATCGAAGACACAGCTAAATGATAGTCGTTTCGAAATTGAAATAATTATATACGAGGTAAAAACATTGAATTTGCTTTGTTACGGACACGCTCAAACCAAATAATAGGATTACTTTATCATAGAAATCAAATGGTTGTCAACTTTGGCCAGTTCAATTTAAGTATTTACTTTTTTGAACTTTTATACCATATATTCTTTTAGCCATACAATTGTAACAAACCTTTGTGTTACGAAGAAGACTTCGTGCATGTTCATCTCGTAAAAATTATGTCATGGTAAAAGGTCCATACTAATGCTCAATAATTAATAATTGTGTTCGAAAGAATCGTAAGAATATCATCTTCAAATGAACTAGTAAAATAAATTCATATTTGTTGTATTTTTGAAAATCTGTTAAGCTTGACTGTTATTTTGATGGAAATTCTGTTCTAGAGTATCTATGGTAAAAATCGTAAATTAGAATTTTTAGCGGTTGCAAGTTGCGACTGAAAACTTGAAAGATAAAAATTTGTAATGTGGGTCTCAAGCAAACTGCACCATGCCTTTATATACTCACAGAGAAAAACAATTTTTCGTGCCAAGTTTTTTCGAAACAATAGGTAATTTATTGCTTTTGTTTTATTTTAATGGAATAGCTTTATAATTACCTTTTGTCATTTTCAACATTGTCAATATTACATTATTACTTAAATTAGCTTTCCAGAAACAAGTGATTGTATTATCAAAATCTTCTCGGAAATATTATGATGCCCTACGTTTTTGTTAATGACCTACAGAATACATATTGCTTACAAAAAAGCAATAAATATTATGACATTGTTCAATCTTGAAAGAAAGACAAAAGGTTATAAACAATTCAATTGTGTTTTTCTATTGAAATTTCCTCCGCAGCAAAAAGTGATTTTTGCCAGAGTATATAAAGGCTTGTCATGGAGCTTCACTTTCAGTTTTTTCTTTCTTTTTTGATTCTAACCAATTCGAAACTTAAGCAAACAAGTTTTTTCTGATATTGTCCGTTATCACAAGTAGTATTCTATTTATCACAATAGAAATTCGTTTTAAACAAACCATACTGTAATTGTATCCAGTTGAAGACATAATGATTGAATTTTTTATCATGAAATTAAATGTGAAGTGGCTGGTTGAATTTCAATTATCCAAACCCATATTATGTACATAATATTAGCGGTAAATTATTGAGTATTTATTTAGCAAAATTCGACAGGCTACTGGAAAAAGTTTGTATTGACAATGTCCATAAACTTGACAATCTTCATAACTGTTTTTACGAAACTTTATTCTTTTGAAAATTGGATACTGTAAATATAGCGAGACTAATTGTCTTTCCATGCAGTAAGCACACATCACTATCACGAGCAGCTTTTTTGTTGTATTGCGTTAAGTATGTGTTTAAAAACTTACATTACATTAGTATATACTTTTTTAATATTATGTCAAAAATGGAGCTTCCATTTATCTTGTTCATTGTGTTTCAAATAAGCATTACATATTTACCTTTTTTGAAGATATATATGCACCAGGTACTAGAACCTTCACAAAATAGACAAGTTGCAAATAGAACGCCTATAAGTTGAAATGTAAAATCTCAAGCAATACAAAATTTCTTGCCAATACAATATCGACAGAATGTAAACATTTGAAAATATTTCCTTCCGCGCTACATTCTTTTGATCTAGCAAGTAGTTTTATTCTAAATAAAATGGGGTTTGAACATCATCATCAAAACATTTTTTTCTAGAAACATTGATTCGCTGAGTTAAAGAAAACTATTGATGCCCAGACAAGAGTTAGCCAAGAAATTGATGCAAATCTAATTGATTTTTTTGCTTTGCAGAAAACGGAAAAGCTAGAAGTTACTGTTAGTTGAATTGAATTGATTTATTAACGTGTATCTATGTCCAAAAAATGCTGACACATAGTTGTAGGATCGTTAGCTTTCAATACGATGATTCTTACGTAGCAAAAGCTACTTAAAAACATTGCTTTGTCCGTCTGTCTGTCTGTCCGTAAACACGATAAATATCGTAAACTTGGTACACAAGTAGACAAAGGGGAGACCTAGTCCGGCACAAAATTTTAGACCTATTGGTCAAATGATTCGGGAGTATGGAAACTGGACATGACACGTCCAATGCTTTTTGAATAGCCAATGCTTTTTGAATAGCCAATGCTTTTTGAATAGCCAATGCTTTTTGAATAGCCAATGCTTTTTGAATAGCCAATGCTTTTTGAATAGCCAATGCTTTTTAAATAGCTAATGTTTTTGCATTTAAACAAGCATTGGTCAATTCGTACTCCCCAGCACAGTGAGACACGTCAAATCTCGCGACCAATGCTTTGCTTATAAATGGCCAATATTTTATTGTATATGTGATGGTAGAACTTGAAAAGTTACCTCCTTTCCATGAACAAACAAGGGCCAACTCGTAATCGTGTGTTTGTATTGAAACGCTGTAAAATTTGTCACTATGTATGCTGATGTTAACGATAAAATTTGTTTTGAATATATAAAAACGTGGTTGTTAAATAATTTTGCCAAAGTTAGCTACAAACGTGCTTTCGCTACTTTGCTATGCGTTAGCTTGGTGGGTTTATTTTATGTGTACTAACTAAGTCTAAATACAATTTTTGTGACAAATTATCTATGCACAGTGCCTGAAATCGATAAAAAAAACTTATTAAAAATATAACAGGCGTCTTGGAGAATGCAATTTGGCAATTAGCTAATACTTTATTACATGATATGGATATCTGTGATTGTGACGATTTTGTACTTGCATTTTATGCCACCAACCATTTGACATAGGTCTGGGGCGGGTAAGCAAACCAATCAACTTGAAATTTTGTAGTGTTTGTGACATTATTACTCTTCCGAGCAACTGAAATTTTTACTTTACACTGCTCTAATGACTCAATTGCAATAATGAACCCATTTATTTAGACCCATTACACAGACAAAACAGTACATCATTGAATAAAATATATGTACCATTAATTATTTTTGTAATACCCAATTTATGCAACTTTTCTTTAAAATTATAATATGCAAACCATCGAAAAATTTCTTGAAACTTGGTTTGTACAATGGAAATAAATTGTAAAACAATAAAACACATGGAAATCAAGTTCTATTATTGATACAGAAAAATGATTATCATTTCGGGTTTAAAATATGTTCAGATAATTATATACAAGGTAAAACTTTCCAATTCTTTTTGTTACGACACGCTCAAACTAAATAAAAGGGATTACTTTTTATATCATAGAAATCAAATGGCTTTATACTTTAACCAGTTCAGTAAAACTATTTACTTTTTTGATTTTTTATACAATATATTCTTTTATCTATACAATAATGGCAAAACTATGTGTCACGAAGATGTCTCCTTGCATATTCATCCAGTAAAAATTATTTAATGGTAACAGCTGCTTGCTTAAACCCAAAACCTATTATAGTGTTCGAAAGAATCCTATTATCATCTTCAAACTAACTGATAATATAAATTTAAACTTTTTGCTTTTGAAAATGCGTAAAACTCGACTGTTATTTCAATTTAAATTCTGTTTTGGAATAATTATTGTATGGAATCGTAAAATATAATTTTTAACTCTCATATGTTACGATTGATAACATGAAAAATAGAAAAAAATTTAATGTGACTGTCAAGCAAACTGTACCATGCCTTTATATACTCTTAGGGAAAAATAATTTTAGTGCCAAAACAATTTTGAAAACAATAGGTAATTTACCGCACTTTGTTTTAGTTTGATAGAACAACTTTTTTAATTACCTTTTGTCATTTTCAACATTACCTTATGTTCTGTTGACAAGAACATGTATTCAACTTCAAACATCCATTACAATACATTATCATGACCACTTGATGGTACAAAATGAACAAGCATTTAAACCCATTCAACTTTTCTTGGAAGGGGTTGGTGGAGGAGTGCAGGCAGGGGAGGGCAAAAAAGGTGGGTCCCCCAATGACCAGGAATTAATAAATTTTTAAGTAAGTGTATGCAAAAATTAAATTGTTTCGGGCACTTTCGTCTACAAAGAACAAGTTTTCGCTCGCTGGGCTTGCATTATTCTCAATTTCGTCAATGTTGATCTATATTACATTTAAAAAATTGATTTTTCATTTTTTCCATGCCATAGAAAACCTAATTATCCAATATTACTGAACTAGGCGTACTCAATCTATTTGATACAAAATATGGTGGATTTTAATAAATTTGAAACGCTTTGAATCACTTTAAATGCAGGGGTTTGTCAAAATTTTTGGCCTTGCAAATTAAATGTGGTGCCAGTATTGACTTCACAGCCTTATCAATTTCTTGACCAACTATTTTCCATATGAATGGTACAAATGGCTTTTACAGCTAAATGAAACAATGTTTCTTGAAAAATTTTTTTGTTGATGATGTTAAAACTAAATTATATTCAAACTAGGACTTGGTAGATTAAAGTGACGAGGCGCAGATGAAAACATTTTTAAATGTTTGCATCCTGTCCATTTTGTATTGGCAAAAAATGGTTATGATTTTGTAATTCAACTTGTAGGCATTCTATTTGCAACTTGTCTCTTTTGTGAAGGTTCAATGTACTTGGTCGCAAACCATTTAAAAGAAACGTGAATATGTAGTGCTTATCTTAAACACACTGTGTAACAACAATGGAAGTTCCATTTTTGACATATTAAAAAATATATACTAATGTAAATTAAAATTAAATATATTTGACGCAATACAACAAAGACGTTTTCAATGCAAACTTTATCCAGTAGCCTGTCTAATTTTGTAAAATTAATACTCAACATTTTGCCGCTTACTTTATCTGCATAATATGGTTTTGGGTAATGTAAATACAACCAGTGCCTTCTTATTTAGTTAATGATAAAATGATAATTGGTTTTTTAAATAGGATTTGTTTCCTTTGAATGTACTCACGTTGCTTTATGACTATATGATACAATCATTATGTCTTCAACTGGATGCAATTACAGTATGGTATGTTTAAAATGAATTTCTATTGTGATAAATAGTATACCTACTTGTGTAACGGACAATATCAGAAAAAACATGTGTGCTTAAGTTTTGTATTTGGTAGCGATCAAAAAAGAAAGAAAAACTGAAAGTTAAGCTTCATGGCATAGCCGCTTCGCTTTTATATACTGTCGAAAAAAATCATTTTTTTTGCTGCTGAGGAAAATTCAATAGAAAAAAATTTAAATTTTTTATAAACCTTTGTATTCCTTTCAAGATTGAACAATGCAACATACATATTGCTATCTTTGTCAGCAATATAGTTGGCAAAACAAACTTCAATATTGAAAATGACAAAAGGTAATTTAAAAAAGTTGTTCTATGAACCTAAAACAAAAAAGCAGTAAATTACCCATTGTTTGCAGATTTTTTGGCTTGACATTTTTTCCACAAAAGTATATAAAAGCATGGTGCAGTTTGCTTGAGGACTCCTCAATGAGGAGTCACATTTTAATTTTTTCTATCTTTCATGTTATCAGTCGTAACATACGACAGTCAAATTATATTTTGCGATTCTGTACATTAATATTTCCAGAACTGAATTTCCATTAATAACATGCAAGTTTTACAGATTTTAAAAAATACAACAAGTATGAATTTATATTACCAGTTAGTTTAAATGTGATATTCTTACGATTCGTTTGAACACAATTATTATTATTATTTTTTGAGTCAAACTAAGCAACGAGCTGTTATCATGACATAATTTTTACTGGGTGAACATGCCTGAAGACGTCTTTGTCCACACAGTTTTGCAACATTATTTAGAAAAAAAGAATATATTGTATAAAAAATTCAAAAAAGTAAATACTTTTATTGGACTAGATTAAGTTGAAAGTCTTTTGATTTCTATGATTATCCACTATCTTCCACTTTCTGTCTTATACAGTTAAAAGTCGCCGGTAAGCATTTTACTGTATTCTTTGTATGATTTAATTGAATCAAATGATATCCACATATTATATTGTACATATCAAGTTTCAAAAGTTTTTTCTATGGTTTGCATGTGATATTAAAGAAAAGTTGCAAACATTGAGTATTCCAAAAATAATCACTGGTACCTAAACTTTATCCAATAGAGCATTGTTACGTCTGTGTGACGGGTCGAAATCGGTTCATTTGCAATTGAATTTTTAGAGCTGTGTGAAGCTAGTCAAATTTGTCAGTTGGACTAATTTTTGCTGGATGAACATGAATAAAGACGACATTGTGCACACAGTTTTGTCAAATTGTATTGATAAAAGAATACATTGTTTAAAAAATGTTGGAATCATCAAACCTTTATGATGACGACTGGTTAAAAAACCTACGTAAATTCAAAAGTTTAAACAACAATTTTGTTGCTTATGTTGATGTTTTTGTTGACTAGGTATATGGCAATTTAGTTAGTTTTATAAGCAAAAATACACTTTTTTATATATTGTAAATAAATACGCACTATTTAAATATTTGCTTTGGTAAGTGTCAATATCTGTCAGAAATTATGCATGTCCTTGCTTTATACAACAAAATAGGTAATTTACAAAACATTGATTTCCTTCATGCCAGCTTTTTGACGTCATGCAAAGCAATAAGACTGAAGTAGGCTACGACCTTGTATTGCAAAGCAATATAAATTTGGGCTGCATCTGTTGGATTCGTACTGAATAACCTTAGGACTTTTCAATGATAATATACAGAGACTGGATTGTTGTTGCGTTGATTACATGTTTACACCTCAGCGCAGGAGCTTGATTACCATAAAATTGACTTATAAAGCTGCAAGTCATGCTGATGTTACCTCAGTTTACTGAATTCCCAACATTATTTCATTTCGCTTAACAGAAAATACATACTCAAAACAAAAATTTGGAAAAAAACATGAGCGTTTTTGTTAGAAATTTTTTAGCTTTTTTGGCGACTGTGGTGGCTGTCACGTCACAACAATGGTCTCCTGTGCATATTGTACCTGGATCTCAGATTCGTCCAGGAACACACGGTGTGAAAAGCACGCTTGGTGAAGTGTACGGAACTTCGACCATGTGGTAAATATTTTAGGTTAAAAAAGTAATATGTCGTTTTCAATTTGTATTTCGTTTAAAACTTTATTTGTTTTTTTAAACTAGACGGAGCCGGGCATCTAGTGCAATGGCGCGTTGAAGGCTGTGATGAGACGACCTATTCTCCTTGTAAGTTTCCTGCCAATGAAACAATCCATCGTTCAGAAGTGGACTTTATTCCCAGTGCCGATATTGAGCAGCTAGGAATTCGCTTGACCATCAGCTATGACGGAAAGCAGTCAAAAGTGGTTTATGAAAAACCAGTTCTTAACAGTACAGTCAAGGCTGGAAAACAGTACACCAGCAAAGCGGCTGGAGGAGTTTCTGAGAATCTTAAGGGCAAACTGGTTACAGTCCAGTATATTCTATACAGACCTGATACGGAGGAGAAAACAGCAGAAATTTGTGCGGAGGCGGACTTTGAAATGGTCTAAAAAATTACATACTGGTAACACTGTAACTTTCCTTCTAACTAAGCAATAATTACATATTATATTACTGATCCCTGATAGAACATTTTTATGGACTTTAGGCTTTAAGATTTCCCTGTACTCTTTAAAAAATTATAAAAAGAGGCTGAAAATTTTAATGTGGCCAAAAAAGTCATTATATTTTTAATAGGAAAATAATGTAGACAAAGATTATCCAACCCTAGTAATAAAAAAGTGCGATAAAAAGAAGACAAATAGATTAATTTCTGGATTTTGAAACGTATTTTACAAATGAGACCCAGAGCAACATATCATAATTTTGCAAAATCAGCTTTAAAAAAATATTTTATGTTACGTTGAATTTGTGGAATAAGCTATGAAAACAACAAAAATATTTTATGTTACGTTGAATTTGTGGAATAAGCTATGAAAACAACAAAAATATTTTATGTTACGTTGAATTCGTAAAATCAGCTATGAAAACAACAAAATATTTGAAACTGGGTCTCTCTTGTAATTTGTTTAAAAAATCCGGAAATATGTACTGCCAGAATATTTTATAAACAACAAGAATACTTTTTATCATTTAGATTTTATAAAACTAAACTTTATTTAGACTTTTTCGTAGGCTGGTTTTTTCGAGGGCCGGTTTTTTTGTCGGCCGTTTTTTCGTAGGTTGATTTTTTCGTACGCCGGTTATTTAATAGGCCGATTTGTTTGCAGGCCGATTTTTTCGTAGGTGGATAATTTCCAGCCGATTCCTTCGTGCTTCCACTAGAACTAGACTGTATTCTACTTTACATTTTATCGATCCATTCAAATAATTTATCTTTGGAAATTGATTTTGGAAAAATAATGCAGACAATTTTTGTCAACCGTAACCGTAATATCAGCAATGTAGAAAGATTTTTTTGAATGTTGAAGCAGAACAGTATCCATATAACTTTGTATTGACAATTGGTTTTTGTTTTAATGAAACCTCTTTCTAGTTCTGAATTTGGTCAACAATCATTTTAATCCAAGACATTTTAAACATAACAAGCACTATATTTTTCTTGTCAACACGGAGCCGTTCGTTAGTGTGCCATTTGTCACAAGTAAACACTAGTGCTCATTTTTTGCATTGATGTGGATTTACTTAAGTACAATCAAAAAGGTGAATCACAGATTTCATTCTTCGCATTTTTGTTTCTAAATTCTACTTAGGGACTCACTTGTAAGTGTAAATACACCAAACAACTGGTTCTTTGCAGTAAAAAGACAAACAAATTACATAAAGAGTGCACTCTCGATTTGAATTCGCTGCAAGTTGCTACAGTATCCCTTATAAACGCTAGGAACAGGCATTGGAGAATAACTAAATGAGAACAAATTAAAACCCTTTCTTCTTAACAGAAACATGTATAAATTTTCAAGATCAGGAATTTCACCTTATTGCATTTTCATTCTCAACTTTGTGATAACTTTAGCATTAAAATACGATCACGTTCAACTATCTGTTGAGGATCACCTTGCATTGTTTTCTAGTTGTTCCATTCAAATATTTTACGCTCACATTAAAACTTTGGTAAGGCAATAGTATAATAATTTACAAAAATATTAGTAATATTAATTAGGATTAAAATTAATTAAGAACTTTGTGTAATTTTATTTGCGGTGAATAGAAATATTCCTCTAAATACTTGACAGAACCCTCCAAAGTTCCATTGGTTCTTTCAGAATACCAGTATCGACCATGTTTACGAAAAAATGCTACGCTCTACTGCGACAGCGTACCAATGCAATTAAATCCTTTTGTGCGCCAAGGGTTTCCTCCACCTGAAAATGCAAGCACAACTCCAAAGCTTCGTCCCCTCTTAACATGTGAGCTTACAGTTTACAGAACTCCACCAGTGTGCTGGACCTGGAAAAGGAGACACGAAAAAAGTTTACTTAATGTAGACACAGTATTTTTGAAACCCCATGTTTTATTTCCATTTATTGAAGCATTTTCGTATGAAGCAAAACCTTACATATGGCGCTCTCAGCGATTCTTTGGAATTGTTGGACAGATGGGAACATTACTGCAGCCAATTTATTCCAATATATTCGCACTAGTAGATGCTAAGGATATTAAAAATGCAATGATAGCTGAGTTACAAACGATGTTTTTTGTAAATATAATTAAGGTGGCTGAACACGAACATGCTGCATCAACGACATTTATTACAAAATGGCCATCCATGGACGTAATCACCGCAGAGACTTACAGATCGTGCAAATATGCCTTATTTGTGCAGTTCTGCATGGCTTTGCATGTGTCAGGGGCTTTGTTTGACACTCAACTTCTGCCTCCACTGAAAAAATTTGAGAAAGAAACTTTTCCAGAGACACTAGACGATCTGTCACGCCCATCTCA
Source organism: Homidia socia (assembly GCA_036850745.1). Taxonomy (NCBI): domain Eukaryota; kingdom Metazoa; phylum Arthropoda; class Collembola; order Entomobryomorpha; family Entomobryidae; genus Homidia; species Homidia socia. The sequence continues at coordinate 369 of JAANSP010000807.1, read as the reverse complement.
CAGCAGTCGTATGACATGGGGTGTAAATTGCATTTATTGTTCATTTAAAGTTGGGTATGGCAAAGAAAATTCTCTGCTCTGGGATACATTCCAACTACGTAACTTTCATTTCTCCCACTTGAATGAAAAGGTTCTTGCTAACTTGCCTTTTGAGTTTTTCATACTCTCCTTATTGTTCCTCAATTCAACTCTGACTACAGACATGCTAATTATAAATAAAAAAGTATGTTCACTTTTCCAATTTAGCCAGGGTTACCTCAATGAACAGCAAAATTGGCGGAGTGCAGAAGGATACTATTTTTTGACATGCGTGGACATTTCAGAGAAGGAATGGCTGTCACTCGCCGGATATGTTTCGGCATTTGACCT
>JAANSP010000806.1:0-18408 GCA_036850745.1 Homidia socia | reverse complement strand
ACTCAAACTTAAAATTGAAGTGGCTTTTATCCTCAATTAGGATGGGGAGCTGAATTCCCAATATTTTGTATTTGTCTATCCACTGACATCTGTTTTCCTAAATATATTTTCAAAATATACACCTACCCTTACAGAGACATATAGCTTTTTTTAAAGTTAGTCGTTGATGATCTAGGAGATATGCACAAAGAGAATCAGAAAAGTTTGTAACAACAATGTTTTTAAATTGCTTAACAAAAAATGCTTTCCCCAAAGATAATAAAATGTTTCAAAAAATTTCCTTCTTAAAATTGCGGTACAGTAATATGTGCTCGTCCCAAAAATACTGATTAGAAGACAGAAAGTACATGTATTACTTTTGAAATAGTTGTCGGCTTGTCATTTTGGCATAGGAGTATAGGAATATTTTAATAAAAAATGCCGAACACAATCTGTTTTTACTGCTGGGCAAATTAGCTTAATTAGTTGAATCTCATCTTGCATGGTAAAAGAGAGATAAAGTTTTATGAACTTTTTTTTGAATTACGTGCCTACTTTTACATCCCCTCTCGTATCTTCCTACTAAAGCTTGCCTTTTGATTATGATTGTAATAATATGTAGTAATGATTGTGTTTTTGAGAGTCATTACACCTGAAAGGAAGAAATTTTTTAGTACGGGTTCTTTTAGACTCTTTAATTATCTGACAACTTGAACACGTTTTGAATGGAAATCTTGGTTAGTTAAATGCACTCCTCTACTACACTCAACTCATTATAGTGCAAGAATTCTGTAGTCTTTATACTAATTATTGGCATATTTCTACAAATAAAGTCAGTCCTTCAATTTTCAGTCAGTTAAAAAAAATTTCCTGCTCCTGCTTCCCTTTCACAAAAACATGCTTACGGTATGCTGTTCTGTTTCTACCTTAAATTGGCTCAATTAGAGAGATGGAAATTTACTTATTACGCCAGTCCTATACCTTTGAAATTTTTATGCTTATCTTTCATGGCATTTTTCTTTCGAGGCTATAGTATCCTCTCGTCATATTTTATCATTACGCTTGCCGTTTTTGACTTTTATTTCCCCTAAATTCACTCATTTTCGTCAATTCACCTTGTAATTATTTTGGCAACTATTTGAATATATGATTGCAATCAAAAATGCAAAAAATATTGCAATCGAAATTCGAATGTTTTGCATACATTCCTACACATTCATAACACGATGGAATCTAAGCTATACTAACAAATCCTGCTTCTCCTGACGAAGACGACGGTGGCAATTCACAGTTCGGCAACAAATCAACTAATTTGGCAATTAGTTATCTACAGCATAATCTTGCATATCTTGGTTACACGACCCCATTTTTTCTTCTTGTCTGCCACGGGGAGTATCAAGTTCAAAATCTTAAAGGGTTGTAGTTGGTTATCCGGTTCATTTTACTTTAGCATTACTTGTAAATGATGTATATTAGCAGAACAAGTTAACTAACCCAAAAATATAGTATTTATACTCTGAATTATGTTCGAGAATGCACGAATCTCACGTTTCCCCAAATCCTATATCTCGGAAAATTTCTTTTGGTTATCATTAGCCATAGAGCATAAAACGCCAAAGAAAGAAAGAGTAAGAACGATGGTAAGCATTTGAGGAGAGAGGGACATTATTACCGAGAATATTATGACGGGATCTGACAGGAAATGACAGTAAAGTTGATAATAACAATGTAAGAAAAATGATGTCGCTCCGCCTTCAGGGAAAATCAGTGGACAATAACTGCATGGATGGAAGTGAACTTCCCTTGTTGTCCGTATCTAAATAGACGATGTTCTCAAAGATAGCGTGCATCCATCTATACATTCTATAACTTCAACTTGGCTAGCCTCCTTCATTACGTTTCGTTGTTTTGGCAGGTTGCTCGTTCTCCTCTTGTTTGACATGTTGTTTACTTGTAAATTGGCCATGCTTGGTTGAGCAAAGTAACAAATAAGATCGCTGGTGTGCTGTGATGATGATAACGATGTTGGAGTGGTCTCCTATGTCGGTCGCTTGTTTTGGATAGATTATGTATTTAAGTTGTTGGATATATGGAACGTTTTCGGTTTTATCTATGCCGCCTTGTACATAGTCAAGTAGAGTATGAATACGATGAACAATTATAAGCTATACAACAGTGCTATTTATCACAAGTATGATCATCTTATTTTGGCAGAAATTGAAATTTGTTGACAAAGGCATTTCTGACATTCGTGGCATTCTCAAACTTAATTTGTGAGATAAAAGAGCCGACATGCCATACGATCAACGATGACATTTTTCATAAAGATTTTAGATTTCCGTCGTCCTTACATGCTCATCATTGCCAAGTTAAGGAAGGGCATTGCATTGACAATATGGAAAATTAAATCTTGAAATGGAAGTCAGAATTTTTATTTCTACAGATTCTACCGACTGTAGAAAGGGAATGAATTTCTTATTTTTGCAAACATAAAACAAATTCTCCATAACGGTTTTCAGAAAATCTATAAGTCTGTTTTACAACGTTCAAGTTAAAAATGCTAACAATAGAACACTTTTAACCTTCCTTGATTTTGCAGTAAAAAGTTTTCCAGTAACACCAATTTCAAGCTTTTGAAACCGTATTGCGAGCAAATGTTCCATGTTTTATTTCTTTTTGTATTTGTATTTAAACGTTTCTTGTACATATTTGTGTGTTGTATAATAAAGTATGATCATTTTCTTTTCTTTTTGTCTTTCTTGAACCTCTTGGTTTTGCAGAGCTGCAGAGCAGAATTAGTTATCATTAACAGCTACCACATCCGTCACAACAATGAAGAACAAATGTAATGTGCTTTTTTCAAACTACACTTTATGGACACTGTGTTATTATTGTTGGAAGATTCTGACATGTTTGCTAAACATAACCGTGAATAATGTTGACAGGTTTTTTAGGGAAACGTCAAAACACCAACATCACTCCCATTATGCTAGCTCCTGCCACACACACAGAAGAAACGGCAAACTTCTCATAAAAAGTCCACAAAAACCACGAATAAGTATAAACATGCAAGGAAGGAGAAAACAAGGATCATAATAATAATAATACAAAATACAACAGTACACATCACTGCTATTGTAATCATCATCCTACATGGACACCTAAACGGAAAAAGCTCTTAAATTGTTATTGTTGTCATCATTTAAAAAGCAACTGAAATAAATGGGCGGCGAGGGTGCTGCCATAATGACTTTTGCAAACCAAGCCAAACCACACACATGTCACAATAGCTGCCTGCATACCCGGACAGAAATACGTGGAAGTTTTTCCATCAAAACAACACCCTTCTTCTTCCTCTCTCTCTCTCTCAACTTCTTTTTACTGTAAACAAAACAGCGCATTTAGAGTAGAATACTGTTTCGTCTCGTACAACAAAATTTAGAGGAAATGTAAAAGCATTCTTCTTGCTGACTACCTGTAAATGGCTCTCATTTTTCGCTGGCCCCATGCAGTGCTTAAGAAAAAGGTCAAAAAAAGGAGATGAAATGAGTAAAGTCAAAAGTAGCATAATGATGTTGACAAANTTAGAGGAAATGTAAAAGCATTCTTCTTGCTGACTACCTGTAAATGGCTCTCATTTTCACTGGCCCCATGCAGTGCTTAAGAAAAAGGTCAAAAAAGGGAGATGAAATGAGTAAAGTCAAAAGTAGCATAATGATGTTGACAACAAAAAGACGACTCATTGCTGCTAATAATCGGAAGCAAACATAAAAGTTAAGGTAATGCTTTGATGTACTAGGTATACGCACTGTGAACAAAACATTGCTTGATTTCAATTTTTTCATGATATTTTTTTGGAAAACATTATGAAGATTTATAAAATTAATAAAAATAATAAAGGAAAGTACACCTAGGTCGAAAGGCTTTTTTGCTCATTTTTCACATAGTTCGTTGATAAAGCTCAAATCTATCGACGATATGAATATCAAAATGAGCAAGCAGCATTATAATTTTTTTATATCCCTATTAAAAAAATTATCATGGAAACTTGTACGCAAAACATGAAAAGGACAGTAATTTGTACCTGTAATTTAATTTTTAACATATCGCGCATTTTATTGCATCAATAAAATTTTTGGAGGATTGTTTCAATCCATTTTTAAATGTGCGTGGGTAGTTCTGAAACATTTTGTTGCATGACTAGTTAAAAGTTCAAAATGGCAGCAAAAAATTTGGAGACATGTAGCAAGTATTTCTGCACCCTACTGCTACTTTTATATTTTTTCATTCCGTCGACAGTGTCATTTCGACAATTTCCCGTTTGTATTGAAAGAGAGCACAAGTTTGAGGAATTAGATACTCTTGGAAGATTCGGTTATATTTTTGATTACTACAAGAAAGAAAACACTTATATTCCCGTTTGGCACGGTGAAACAAGCCCCAGTGGACTAATAACAAAGGTATTGACGTTTTAGAATTAATTATGTTCACTACAGCAAACTTTTTTGAAAACTATTGCTTTATTATATCGGGTTAAAGTATAAATTTATAAATTCACTTTAACGAGTTTATATTTTTGCAGTTTGCTCTATCATCAGTTAATATAGATGACAAAGACACTGTATTATAAGGATGTGTTGAAAAACTGGGTGCACATTGACATCGAAGCGGAGGCAGAACTTGAGGGTCTATATGTTCAAGCGATTAGGTGAAAACATTTTTTTTTTCAAAAAAAAACAACGAAAAATAGCAGAAAGTTTTGCAAGTTATAAAAGTAAAATGGTTGCATGCATAACTAAAAATAATGTATTTTTCAGTGCTCCTTGGGGTATTCCATTTGGGGAATTTATTTCGACCTTCGATTGTATTGATTGTGACATAAAGACTTCAGTATACGAAAGCATTATCAACATTGTCCCATGTACGAAACGAGCGGTTGTATTTTTCAGTGCTCCTTGGGGTATTCCATTTGGGGAATTTATTTCGAGCTTTGATTGTATTGATTGTGACATAAAGACTTCCGTATACGAAAGCATTATCAACATTGTCCCATGTACGAAACGAGCGGCTTTATCGTTTGAAGTATAAAAATATACAATTATTACTAAATTACCCAGTTTTAAATCACTAGTGTCAACTTGACATCAATGACATGAAAAGTTAAAAATAATTGGCAATATAAACATTTATTTCAAACATTTATTTATTTTCAGCATCCAACTGTTTTCACAATGGGTGGAAGGGTTCTACACGGGGAGGATGCCGCAAAAAAGAGAGTTTTCTTCAACAGAGTACATTTCCATTTTAGATACACCCAGTATCCCGGTGTCGATCATACTTTTGCCCAATTTTTGTAAGATTATTATGCAATTAATATAAGTAATGATGCAAAATATGAAAATATATAATAGCATTTTTTACCCTTTTCTATTGTATTTACTAGAGTGATTGCAGTGCGAAATTTTAAAGGAAATCATTCTAGATTTGAATCATTTTATTCCCCAATCTACCAATTGGATGTGATTGAAAATAAAATTGGAGCATTCTATCCATTTTATGCCGGTTGGGACATTAGCTACATCAGATGTCACAGAGAACCCCCTGGACCAGACTTTAAACTTTATGATAGAGCCAGCAAAAACTTAAAAATAAAGTTCAACCAAAATTTTGACAACTGTTTACTGAACACAGAGGATGAAAATTTAAAATGGTTAACTTGTCCACCGGGACCGATCAATCTGCTTCCCAATGAAATACCTAGAAACGTTTCTGAGTGGAGGATGATGCGACAAAGCTATGGTTTACAAAATGATCCAAGTCTGAATACAGCGTATGGAGATAATGCACAGTTTTGTCCGGATGCTGGTACTTCGGAGTAAGTTCAGCAATACTTGTTTCATTGTATGAAATACAAGTCCACGTTCATTTTTAGTAACAATCAACTTTGTCATCTATTAGCTGGACAGTCGGAGAATTAAGCTGGAAACTTCCAGACGACGTTGTAACGATAAATGAAGATGGCGTTACTGTCGCTCTAAATGAAACGTATGACATTGAACTACCAACAGTAGACCTGGATGGGTATGTATGCGAGGAATTTGAGTCAAGGGTTGCTTGCAATAAAGCCACAAACAAAGACCATGAATGTGAAGATTATCACATTAATAACTGCAAAGCATTAAATATAACTCCAACCTTTGGTAAAGACATGAAAACTGGCAATTATGCACTTCAACTCATACCATGTAATAAACTTGACCTTTGTTGAGCAAATTGATGCAATCGGTGTCGGATGGGGACATGTGAGAAGAAGAAGAATAATAACAATGATTAACAATCAACAAAACAGAATTATGGACTTAATGCCCTATTTTTTTATTTTTTACTTTTTAGAAATGGGTCTTGTTTCTTCATGGCAAATTGATGATTTTCACGTGGACAGTGGCTTTTAACGTAATTGCATTTACTGCTCGATTTATGAAAGAATACACAGTTATTGAAAAGAGATCTAGCTATTTCGGAATCGGAAAATGGCTTTGGGTATGACGATAAAATGAATTTTAAAATGGTACTGTTTGTTCAAAATATTTAACATGTCAGATTAATTGCATTTCTTGTATAGCATCACATTGGTTGGACGTATGTGGCATGGACATCCATGCTTTCTGGAGTGTACCTTGTTGCTCATCATCATAGATCTGACCGAAAGTTAATTGGAGAACACAACGACACAGTCGAAAATAACTATCACGACTTGTGCAATGTTCACCGGACCTATAGTGAAACAAAGACTTGCCTGTCGTTCGAGAGGAAAATTCATAGTGCACTTGGCATGGCTACTTCCATTATTTTCTTTCTCAGTTACGTCTCTGGATGGGCACGCCCCCTCAATAAACTTCTGAGAATTCTCCTTATCATCTACCATAATGTTTCGGCCTATTTAGCAAAAATTATATTTTGTGAGTTTTACCAAAAAATAATCGTTTTTTCTTTGGACAATACGGCTAATTTGTGTTTAATTTTTATATGTCAGTTGTGGTGATAGCTGTTGGTTACTTGAGCAAAACAAATCCTGTGATTTCCGAATGGAATACAGTTTTGGGAGTGATCGTCCTTGAAGCTATGTCCATTCTCATGTTTATCGTGGCTACAGCATACAACATGTACATTGACAAAAAGTTTGCTGTGGGAAAACGAATGTTTTCCCCTTTTCCAGAAGGTGTGGATACCTATGCCTTTCCTCCACAAATGCAGAGAATAAGTAATCTTATTTTACCAGTGCACATAACTATACAAGTGCTGTGCTATTTTATCTTCATTATGGAATATCGAGGCGAGAAACTTTGTGTTATGTAGAAAAAATAATAACAATAATTGTAGACTATGAATGGTAGTTAAGAAAAATGTGCTTCAGGTAATTACAACGAAAAAGAAAATGTTACTGTTTACGCGTACCTATTCATACTATTATATTAGTCGTAAATTATAATTTATAAAATGTAATTATAATTGAATTGTTTTAAATAAATTGTTATACTATATGTAAATGAACGTTAATTGTATGAAAAGAAATCGAATAAAATGGAAAATGTAAAAAAGAAAGATAATACAATACAATGCACAACAATGATTGCAATGACAATGATGTGGCATAGCAAAACTTAACGTAGAGTCAAATCCATACACGATCTAAACGACAAGCATTTGTGTTCTTTGCGTGGGCTAGCAATTTTAAAGACCCCTTCTGAGGGACCTCACAACGACTAAAACCCCAAAATCTAAAACGACGACAAGACAAGCAAACGACAGCAGACAGCTTAGGGTGTTTAGTATTGACAGCTACACAGCGATAACAAAACAACAAGAAGGGAAACCGAACACACAATCACGGCAATAATCATCTTTTAAGAGTTATATAACATGAGATGACAACAGGTAATAACAATGATACATTAGGGTCATTACCATTAAGGAAGCAGTTTTTTCTCCTTGTTGTGTGCTTTAAACGCTATATAACACCAGCAAGTACGAGTGTCCCACGGTGCAAGATTGTGGTTTTAGTTTTAATACTGGGTCCTCACACATTGCATTGCCTGCTGCAATGATGGTTGGTGGCTGTGGCTGCAAACAGAAAGGGAACGAAGAAAGTGTCCTGCACTCATCATCATCCACAGAGATCTTCAGCAGATCATCATCGTCGTCACCATCAATAATATTGCTATTTGCTTACTTTCTGATACGATGCTAGATGCATAGCATACCTTCACTGTAGGGAAGCATTTTTTTGGCTTCTTGTCGTTACTAGATTTTACAATCAATGTATTACATTATTTGTTCTACTATAATAATAGGTGTAAGTACATGTATGTCTTGAAGCAAATGGTCTTTTGGTGGTGGCGTTCACTCACAAATTGAATTTCATTGTCAAAGACAGATCGTCATCGATAATTTTTTTGTGCTCACTTGTTTACATACTGTGGAAAGACAGAAAGGTAAAGCTACAAGAAAAATGTGTAGGTGTATTATTTGTATCAGCAGGTGACAAAATGGTCCCACGCAAAGAATACTGCACTTATTATGTTAAAGTATTAAAGGTTACTAGTTTTACTCCACAAGCAAAAAAGTCACTTTTATTGTTTGATTTATCCGAACATAGCGTCGTGGTTTTTTCCTAGTGTGTACACTAACAATACAATAATAGGGGAGCAGCGGACAAGTCAGCATAGGCCTATGCAATGGTAAAGGTCTCTTCTCAGAAGAAAAATGGTCCTCAATGTCCTTTTTTTGGTCGCATGGTATTTACGATAGGACACTGCATGAAGTCACCATTAAATCATTATTACGCATTGTTGTTGAGAAAAAAGGACCTTAAAGTAAACAAACTACTACTACTACTTCTGTTCAGCAGCAGAGATGATGATGACAATAATGCACGTTCTTTCGGTGGACAAATCCTTTGTTGTGCACTTCAAGGAGCCGTTTGTTTTGGGTGCAAGCAAGTGCAAGTCAAGTCATTCATATTTTTTTGGTAATGCATACTTTCTTCTCTTTTATTTCACCTGGTTTTATTGCCTCGTTATTACGGGAAATACATTGCACAATAAACAAATAAATGCTCTGAAAGGAAAATATATGAATCATCATCTATATAATGTTTATTGTGGTCATTATCATCATATGCGTACCATTATTATATGATTATACCTACCTGGATAGGTGAGCTAAATACTTTCTGAGAAAATAATTTTTGAATTTGTTAAACGTAAAAACTTTCCAACTGTGGGAGCCGGACAAGAAGAGTCTTATAGCTATCAGAGCAGTTATAAGCAAAAGATTTACGAAGTCGCCTTGCTTGCAGGTATCAGCATGTCGTGTCGGTGTTACCCTCCAATATATTTTGCACTGTGAGTGGTGAGAATGGGTGCATGGGTGATATTGTCGCTGGAAAGTTAAGATTTACCGACACGACATGCTGATACCTGCAAGCAAGGCGACACCGTAAATCTTATGCTCATAACTGCTCTGATAGCTATGAGTCTATGAGACTCTTCTTGTCCGGCTCCCACAGTTGGAAAGTTAAGATTAGTGGGTAATGATAAACCATGATGAGGACCATTATCATCAGACCGTCATTGTCACTTGAATTTACTACTTATAACAATGGAAAATGATTAAGGTGCATTTTTTCTTATGTAAAATCTACAACGTCAAGGATAAGCCACCCAGAAGCTAAAATAATAATTATTATTTTCTCGCTTATGTGGTGTTATAAATTTAGGTTTGGGAATATTTTATAGGGCCATATTATGTTCTTCTAATGAGTTGGGTGACAATACCAACAATTTTTTTACAAAAAATCTTTTATTTTAGACAGTCTTTTCAAACTGTGGGAAAGGCTTTATAAAATGTGGTAACAATTTTTATATGCATGTTTATAAAAATCTTTTATTATTAGACAGTCTTTTCAAACTGTGGGAAAGGCTTTATAAAATGTGGTAACAATCTTTATATGCATGTGTAAACCTACCTGATATTTTCTTTGATCTCATTTCATTTTAAACTTTAAACTTTTACGGCATAGTTTATTGGACATTTTGTAGCTTTTCATTGTGTTGATTGACCGCTGATAAGTTTCCCACGATAATTTAAGTGAATGATTTCCACTGACTGATGGACAATTAATTTTAAATTCCCAGTTAGGTTGATTGTTTAATTCGTAACATTAAACACCAATTTGAAGTTCCAGAATCTGTAGCATCAATGAACAGTGGAAAATTTTTGTCGATATAGGTATTTACAAATCTAATTTTAATACTCCATTGTTCTGTCGTATTTTTGTTATACTTCCACTCATATTTTTGAGATATTGTCTCTGTAAAGAAGTAGATTTAACAGCTTGAATTATACAGAAAAATTACGCCACTGCCATAAATAATCCTTTTCCGAAAGTTTCTTTTCTTGTAAATAGTAAATCACTCCATTTCATCTCATAAGATATCTTCAATGAGTTATGTGTTTTTTCTTGTTTAAAAACATTATTTGTTTTTTGTTACCATCTTTGTTGTCCATTAATGCATTATCCTGTGGTCTGGTCTGGATAATCTGTAGGAGTTCTATGATCCAACCGTTTCAGATCACATTTCCAATGCATTTACTAGTATGTACATACTTAACGTATTCACCACCCATAAAAACTTACCATCTTGTTGCCTTTTAAATGACCAAGGTGTACAGACATGAACATGAACTGCGTGACCCAAACAATATTTTTTAAAGACAAAGAGCCATGCTCATAAAACAATTTCATCTCATAAGATATCTTCAATGAGTTATGTGTTTTTCCTTGTTAAAAACATTATTTGTTTTTTGTTACCATCTTTGTCGTCCATTAATGCGTTTTCCTGTGGTCTGGCCTGGATAATCTGTAGGAGTTCTATGATCCAACCGTTTCAGATCACATTTCCAATACATATATACATACATACTTAACGTATTCGCCACCCATAAAAATTTACCATCTTGTTGTCTTTTAAATGACCAAGGTGTACAGACATGAACATGAACTGCGTGACCCAAACAATATTTTTAAAGACAAAGAGCCATGCTCATAAAACAAAACAAACAAATCTTCCATTTATTGCTATTAAGTGGCAAAGTAAACCACTCACTATACTACTTGAAGTGTAATGTATATTATCGTTTGGAATCACCACCATCATCTCTTAAAATGATCTCTGGAGGAATGTAGCCTGATATTCTGGATCTCGTCGCGACTATGCCCAGTTATTTTACCACTGTTCTTCTAATGTTACATTCAAGAACTGCTTCTGCTGCTGGACAAGGACCCTGCCTGAGTGAATTATGTAATGGGTTGACAGGAGACAGGTTCTCTCAGCAGAAGTCACTTTTTTCATGCTCTTTTCCTAGAGACTATTTCTTCGCTCTTGTTTCAATATAATATGTCGACGGACGGACATACGCTTTACTTTCTTCTTTTAATGTGATATGATGACGATGATGATAGCCTCTAGATTTACTGGATCAAAGATAAGAAATTTAGATTATCAAGGACCAAAAATGCATTTCAACTTTTTTAGTCGACAACTTAAACAAAGTAGTTTTAGTGTAATCGTAATATCATCAGTCGGTTTTCCTTGCCTTTCTATAAAGGAAACGATAAAAAAATATACAGTGGGAAGACAGACCGTGATCATGTTCCTAATGATGGGCACCAGTGCTGTGTATATCATATGCCGTTGGCCATCATTGCGTCCATTTTTTGGGCCGGCCTATTTATACTTGATTCTCAATCCTGCTTTCTTCCATTTAGGCTTGTTGCTCACAAAATAAATACTAAAAAGGACTATCGCTAGATCAGAGCTTTGATCACCTTGTCGTTGGAAAATCCATTACTTCCTTTCCAGTCTAGAGAAAAAAGCTTAAAATGATGTGCCTAAAAAGAAAAGAGAAGGAGGAAATAAAGAAGGGAAGCAATTTATCTTTGTTTTAGAAGGCAATAATGTTCAATCTCGTTTTCCTGCTGCTGCTATTTTTCTTCAACCAGTTCAATGTCCATGCATGATGATGAGTACGAAGCTTCATATTAATAATTTATCTTTGTATTGTTAAATGGTCGTTTTTAGTTGACGGACGGACGGACGGACGGACGGACGGACAGACATAGACATTCACATAAAGCAGCAAAATTGCTTTCGCTGCTTAATAATGTTCAATCTCGTTTTCCTGCTGCTGCTATTTTTCTTCAACCAGTTCAATGTCCATGCATGATGAGTACGAAGCTTTTTCATATTAATAATTTATCTTTGTATTGTTAAATGGTCGTTTTTAGTAGTAGCGCTTATTACTATTACTGCATTTTGTGATTTTCTTTTTTTATTGACTGACTGCGTGTGTCTGTCTACAAGTTTTTAAACAATATTTCTTATCAGTTATTATACTGTTATTGCAATCATCACGCATTTCCATCTGTCTCTGGTTCATGGAGATGAATGATGATGAGACTATAAGATGATGATAGTGTTGATGATGAGGTTGATGGCGTTTAACAAAAAGTTAAACTAGGAAAAGACATGCAACCGTAAAATAATGATGATAAGACTATAAGATGATGATAGTGTTGATGATGAGCTTGATGGCGTTTAACAAAAAGTTAAACTAGGAAAAGACATGCAACCGTAAAAAGGAAACAATTTATCTGTCTATTTTATATCAAAAATGATAATTCTTTTTTTTCTCTGATAAAAGCTTGTTATGAATAATATTTCGTTTTATTTAACAAGAGCAAACATTTCGCTTGCTTGTTATATGCGCAATTTTATGCAGTTGCCACCTTGTCCTTTTAAAAGAAACCTAAGTTTTGTGAACAGATAAAATGTATCATCTGTGAAGGAAAAGCGTGAAAAAGTTTGTCTGTCATTCTGTTATACTATTGTTTTTGATGATAATGATTTTTTTTTTCTCTGACAAAAGCTTGTTATGAATATATTTCGTTTTATTTAACAAGAGCAAACATTTGGCTTGCTTGTTATATGCGCAATTTTATGCAGTTGCCACCTTGTCCTTTTAAAAGAAAACCTAAGTTTTGTGAACAGATAAAATGTATCATCTGTGAAGGAAAAGCGTGAAAAAGTTTGTCTGTCATTCTGTTATACTATTGTTTTTGATGATAATGATGATGATCACTGCCTGGATCATCATATCATTACTATTATCATCAGCCATCATGAGAGCCTATTCATTTTAATATTCCAGTTTGTTTAAGTCAAGGCCAACAAGGTTAGATCAAGTCCACTATTTATTTTCTTCTTTCACTCGCAACGAGAGAAATAACTGCCTACATGCATATCTTGGGAATAATACAGTGGAAAAAAGTTAAATCAAAAAGATCGAGGAAGGAAGGGCAATATGGCGAGTACCTATTTATCATCCGCATTCCAAAACTTTTCCCTCTCTTTAATTTTGATCCGTAGAATATTTACGAAAACAACGAGACAAATGTGTGGCAAGTCTACTTGTCTAACAAAAATGAGTTTTCATCACGCGACTCAATAATCAGCATTAGTCAACTGGTAAAAAATTACAAAAAAGAATATTATGTTGAATCAGTTTATCGTGCTATAAAATGCATAGGAGTAGTAAACAACTTTTTAGAACAGAATTATATTTTCTAGCAATTATTTTTTGGATAAGTGTATTTTGAACGTAAAATAACATTTATACTCAAAACACCTCTTGTTCCTCAACGTATTAAATACTCTGCTCATATAAAAATACAAATCTCATGTTTGTAGTTTTAATGGGATGATTTATACTACGCATTTCAAGTATAAACCCATGTGAAACAAGATGAATAGTTAATCATCAGCATTCACTCATCATAATCATTTCTTGTGCTGACCAGCCATCCATCCAATCCAATCATTTACTAATGGTTTAATACAAAAAAGTTCTCACTTATTCGCTGAGCAGGTAGGTGGTAAAATAAATAATAAATTACTCACTGACAGCGGAAATGCAAATAGTGATATAATGTTCACGTACTGTATATTACTCAACTAAATAGCTCAGCACGAGGCTGACGAGGCACACGCAAAAATGGTAGAAAGGTAGCCCACCTTAAATTAAATTCCTGATTGTCTATGAGAAAAAGTACTGCACAAGCCATTACACTAGAAGAAGTTCAATTTATAAAATACAGCCATTTTAAATGAAAAACATTACAGATTTTGTACTTTTGTATGGAAAAAGTCCAAAAACATTTTTTAAATAATCATGGAGTGTGTATCCACGTAAAAAAGAAGAAGGGTAAATATTAAATATAGTAATAATGAACATCCATCATCATCTTTTCCCCGGTTGTTCAATCTTCATCTAAGCAAAACTCAACTACCAACAATGATGATGATGATGATAAATGCTCCCACTATCAAATATGATTATTATTACTATTTTACTTACTACTTCACATTATTACACTTGTACAACATGCACACAAATAGGTACGTGTAGTTAGTCATTTCAGTCCAAAACCAAAAAAAAACATGATATATGAATGGCAAAAAAGTGCACAATCAAGTTTTTATTGCAGTGTTTTATTGGTTTTTCACTCGTACTCTCTGAATGGGCAGCAGCAGCAGAGAATGGCAACAACAGTCGTGCATGCAGAGTGCATGGCTCGTTGGTCAAACAAATAGCCATAATATGCCTTGCCTGGCCTGCCATGTCTATTCTTTGTACAACAGTTAGTCATATCAAGAAAAAACGTATAATGCGTGGAAAAGTGGAGGAAGATCATATCATGACGATATATGATCATCATGAGAGGAGAAGGATGATAATGTGATGGTGGTGGTGGTGTTGTCAGCTGCCAATGCGGTCTATTTATTTCTTCATGCTGTTTTGTCGGTATAAACTGCAAACACGTATAAAAATGGAAGTCGGCTCGTTAAGAGATATGAAAATTTTATTTGATGAGGGGGGAAGGAGCAAGTTTAGCGCATTGCAAATTTACAGAAAAAAATGTTGAGAGAAATTTCACCAGGCAGAGAGGTAGCATAGCACACAAACATATTATTATATGGCATTGTGAGATGATGATGATCATCATGATGATGTAAGCTAGTGTAGCAATAAAAACATACGAATGTCTATAACTTTCTAAATGAATAGTTTTGATGATGATGATGATGTGCATGGTATGCACTTTTAGCAATATCCTCATTTTATTTGTCGGTGTAATTTGAGCAAGAAACAAATAATTTGGGATATTCAGCGATTCTCTAATTGCAATTATTGCTTTGGAGCAGTTTCATGAACTCTCTTGTTGTTAACGAAGAAAGCAGAAATTTCTCGGAACCAGAGAGTCAGAGTCAGAACTTGCGCTAAAATTGCAATATTTATTTTGTTGTAAGAATTATTGTGAAAAGTACTATATTATTGTATAGTATTTATATATGTTTAATAATTTTAGGCCAATTGAACAAGTTGATTTAAAAGAAAATTGCATTCATATTCCCTATACACATCACAACAATCAAAAATAACTTTGAAAATGTAAAAAAATGTGTTTGATTTTTCAGAATTATTTTAGAACGCGACTAATAACCATTTTCATTTTAGAGAAACATCTTTCATCATCAAGATGCTTTATTAAAATAAAATATGCATGCAAAAATGAATTGAGTTGAAATCAAATCTGAATCAAGTTCAATAGATTTAAAACAATATACCTATTTATCTATTTTGACTAGGTATTTTGAGTTGAGCCAGCCTAATTCGCAAGTTCTCTACTGATTTAAGTCACAGTTGAAATCTGGTAGTTAATAGGGTTTATTCCCAGTCTTGTTACGTCATTACCGTCGTCAAAATTCGTAAAATATTTCATGCCCCTGGAAAGTGTGAAATTGTTTATCAATAAGTCAATAATTGGCATTCAGACTAGTGTTATAATAAAAAGATCAACGGACCGTTTAGAAAAGGAACAGTGTGGACCACCCAAGAAGATCATCATAATTATTTTTTTAAACTCTAGTCACTATACATCTGACGTCAACGTAATTATTAAAAAGGGCTTAGGCAGATGTTAACGAATGCAAGAAATACTTATTCCACTCCTGCTTTTATATGCACTTTCTGTCTGTGAATTTTAATTTTGACTTTGGAAAAATAATTGACATGCAAACAAAGCAGACCGACACGAAAAGTACTAGCTCTAAAAAAGCACCTATAATAAGCATTCAAGGAAAAGGCTAAATAAATAATTGTTTTATTGATTGATGGCAAGACTAAATATTTCTACAAGCATACAAAGGTAAGCTTTCACCAAAAGAAGTGCTAGAAGCAGGAATAATGAGCACAACTATTTTTTTCATTTTTTTTGTAAATGCAGAAGCAGACTTTAAGCTAAACAGTAATAATAACGTCAACGTATTCAACAATTGAGTTTAGTCCCCATATTTCCAGATTAACGCAGCATGAAAATCTTTTTTTTCTGGGATTGGCCACTTCCAGTATTTTAGACAAAGAAGAAAAAAATGTTATTTTGCATTGATCTCACCCAAAGGCCAATTTTTTTCTTCTCTCTCTCCATGTGTGCCCAACCCCCATTTTGATTCAACACCACAACTCCTTGAAGCAATTTTCTTTTCATTCTCCTCTATAAAAATTGCTGAACATTATCTGCAATCTTGCGGAGTGATAATTATCGTCTTGTGGTCTACAATTGTATTAAAATATTTTCCCTATTTAATTCACATTTCAAACTGTACATACGTGTAGGGATTGAGCCACAATCACAATGTAATATTGTGCAATCAGTACACAATAATAGCATGACAGCATTACTATATTATTGACTCCGTCCACCTTTTTCATCGTCATCATCATCAGTTGTTCACTCGGATAATAAATTCATTTTCAAAGAGTGAAAACCCGTTAATCAAATCCATCTTGATCCTATCATCCAAGAAATCTTTAGCCAAAGCCATGCCAGAACTGCCTTTTATATGAAAACATTAAAAACACAATAAACATATTATGTATTACTTGTCTGCAGCATGTAATCAATTGATCTTTTACTCTTCTTTGCCCTGTGCACATTATACCCCTTTATTATTAAATCCCTCGAGTAATAAAATCCTGCAAGAATTCAACTCTTGTATTGACCATGTTCATATAAGCCTCTTTGTTTCTCTTGTGGTGGTGAGCGCTTCTTCAACAATGTTTTCCATGTACAGTCAATAGATCCATTTTTTCTTTTTGAAATTCTCTCAATTAAGTGTGTATGCTCATTTCACATTACCAAACTTTGACATTATAGTTGTGCTGCACCAACGTAGGCTGAGTGCAGGGAGCTAGACTACATATAAAGTAACTTTATTACTTTATATGTAGTCTAGCTCCCTGGGCTGAGTGTGGTATTTTTTTGTGAGGATACGATGAATTATATAATTCCTTCTGGTCGATGCAATACTGCTGTTCTGCTGTAGTACAGACGTGCATGGCACAGCATTAATTTCTTTAAAGTTGAATGCTAGCTAGACACACTAGGTTTTTCCCCTGATAGAACCAGATAGGTGGATAGAGACAGAGGAGACGCATGTTATTATTACGCTCTGCTCACATTATTGTGGCTCAAAGTCTATAGATTGTATGAAGTAATAAATATTTCGTATGTCATGACTTGATCTCTTGATATATGATTCAATTATTAAGATATGAGCAGCTTTTCCAGTTATCCTTGAACTAAATGGCTATATTTAAAAAGGATTTTCTAACCACTTGAACATTATTTTTTATACTTCAATCTCGCAGTAATAATAATCTTCTCTAGAAAATTATAATGGCTTCTTTCTCACTGACAGAGAGAAGGAACACACACACTTGATACATTCCGTATCATCCTACCTATACTTTGTTTCGTCCTGGTGGTATAGGTAGGTATTGTATGAGTAAGTGAACTCGGAGTTTTAGTAATTATTACTCTCTCCAATTTTTTTTCATCTTCAGACATTCAGTGATGGTGGTGCTGACGATGATGATCATATACTAATCCCAGACAAGTACTTAATCTTCTCTCCCAACTTTATGTACGCAGTCTTCTCTTGGGATTGGATCATGCGTGGTTTGAAAGTATAGTAATAATATGAGTGTATAGTACCATCCAAAAGGCTGTGCACAATAATAAATCAGTAATTCCAACTGCTTGGATTTTCAACATTATATGCTGGTACTTGGTGTACACGTACATATTTTCATTCAGGTATATGGGAGAAAAGGCAGCTTGAATTATATAAAAATGTATTTTTTTCTGCTGCTGAATGCAGTGAACGTCCACAGGGAAGAAATTGGAAATGTGCAAGTCAATCATCGTAAATGAAAATATTATCGCTGGCTGGATATTAAGAATGT
>JAANSP010000805.1:0-18409 GCA_036850745.1 Homidia socia | reverse complement strand
AAGGAAGGATCTGCCAAAGAAACCTCCAAGAATAAAACTGACACTCAGCGATTATGTTGTCCATTGTGGGCATAAACCTTATATTGCTACTTATGACTAGAGGTTTAAAAACCTGATGCTGATGTAGAAGTTTGTAATGTTTTGTATTATTGTTAGCTTGTCATTTTAAAATCAAATAAAGCTTGAATTTATTCAAAAAGAGGTAAAAAAATTGTCCATCCGCATGAATAATTATATTTACTATTGTAAAGTAAAGAGTAACTTCTGTGCTTGTGCTATTCAAAATTTCGTGCTTAAGCAAGGCTCAATTCTGTAAAAATATCGCAGCCGATTTCATATTTCGCACTGACCTTTTGACACTTCTGCCTACCAACTAGCTACCTCGCCTCAGTTTCCTTATCGGACAACAAAAATTATATATAACTGCAATTTTTAACTGCCAATTTACTATGGTTGAATTGGCCGTCAAGAAAAGGACGTCTAACGGCCAATTAAAGAGTTTTGACGGCCGATTCTATTCTAACAATTTCTAACAAAGATTTTCCGTATTAATATCTAGTAAAATTCAATGTCATCAGAAAATTCCCCAAAATTAGTTGAAAACTTTGTCAAATTTTGTTGGTCACTCATATCACAAGGACAGAAATACATATTTTTTCTCCAAATAATTTCCATTTCTTGTGTCGTTGACTGACTTTGATAATGCATCAAAGAGCCTGCATGTCAGGTTTGAATTCATATGTATTGATTGATCTATTAGATTTATCTCATAGATGAAGCTAGATAAAGTTCCAAAAAATGTAGATTAGCACGTTGTAATAAAAGTAGCAATGAAGTATAAGTAGGCATAGGAACAATATAAACATATCTCAGAGTTAATACGCTCCACCTTTTTACATTTTAATGTCCTCTACAGACGCCTGTTGCCCACGTACACCTTTTCTCGGAGGAATCATGGCTTCACCTGTACATTCTTTAGATGGTGACTGATGATTATATTCAAAATTATGATCACAAAATAGCTTCTCCGTTGGTAAATGAGAAACCAAAGAGCATTAAAATAAAATAAAAAACAAAAACATTATTTTTGTCAGTCCTGAGATCAGAGACACATATTATAGTTTTTATTTTTTTCTCTTGTAGAAAGAAATTTGACAAAATTCATCATGTCACATATCACTCACTTATATTGTTAATACAAAGAGAACATTTATTTGAAATTCAACAATGTATATAAATCTAATAATAACATAGCATATTTATTGGCTATAATTGAATATTATGCACAAGTTTATAAAATGCCTACTTATTTCACTCTTGTAAATTAGTTAATTACATAGCAGTAATATATTTGATATTTTGTTCATTTCATTTTTGTGCTTTAAATAAATTACCTATATATTATAAATTTTTAAATGATCGTTTTGTGGCGCATCATACAATATACGGCAAAAATTCATGTACTTTTTAATATTCACAGTACATATTATTTCGGATAGAAATGTGGCAGTATACAGTTTATAAAGTTTTAAAAAATAACAGTTCTTGTTTCCTATGAAAGATTTTGAAATGTGAAATGCCATTTACATGTGCACAGTTTCGATGAAGGGTTTCAAAAGAAATACATATTTCGATAAAATGTTTATATAATATAATTAATTTATATATGTATTTTTTAAATATTTTACTACATTTAGTTACCCTATTAATTTTATTATTTACTTCCATTCACTCTTATTCACAGCTAGGTACCTATATTTGAAAACAAAGCTTTTGCTCCGCGAATGTGCCGTGCAGTAGCGTGCAATACAACACAATTTATAACTTTTTTTCAAAAAAATTATATTGATGAGTGCATGTACATGCTTTTTGCAACATTTTCTCCATTTGCGGTACAAGTGACTTTGCGTTTCAATGTACTCTCATTCATTCCAGTGATATGTTAAAATTCTTGCAAATGACTGACTGACATTCACAAGGAATTGTACAGTCCTACATTTTTTAATAATAATAACAATACGTAGACTTTCAAAAATACAATACAACTAAACGCATATATTGCCAAGCTACTTAAACGTAACAAAGTTTCTACGAAGAAGTGAATAGGTGTGTAAGTAATATGTATGTACAAGTTATATAAGCTTACTATTCCTAAAACCAAGTTCTGCACTAAAATTCTATAAGATTGTAACAATTTGTGACTTTTTATTTGAATTATTTAAAAACTAATCTAATAATCTAAAGTAAAAAAGGAAGCTACTATGGCTTAATGCAAAATAAAAAGTGCAACCGTGCATTTTGACTGTAAACCTACTAGTAGGTAAGTATATACATTAAAATAAATCCTGCATATTGGTACCTATACATACAGAAATAGTTGAAATACTAAATTTATGTATTTTTTAGTTGGTGTATTAATATAAAATAATTTCTTTATAACTATCCTATACAATTCATTGCATGTTGTGTGTATAAAGTCATTCACTCTCTCAGGCATTCAGCCATTCAGCTAGGTATATTTAATTAAAATAAAGCTGGAAAATAGAGCATACTTTAAAATTTTGGCGTGCCATTTAGGTTGCCGTGTATTTTTGGGAAGAAGAAAGCTCGAAAATATTTTGTAGTTTGTGCATGTAAAAGTGTTTCCGGAAACGAAGACATAATTATTTATGTACATGAACACAGCTTCAATAATCTAATTTTTGTACAATATTTTTTACAATGTTTAAAGCTATTTACCAAAGTTTTTTTCTTTCTTTGAAAATACTTAAATAGTAAAAATTTACAATATCCTAACTTTTTTAATTATCCAACAAAAATCTGTTCGTGAAAGACAAATTGAAAATATCTCAAAAATGCAAAAAATCACCGATGAAGACAACGCATTTGTTGTCACTTTCTTTGAATGCGTTACATTTACAATACAATGTTATCACATTTCCGTTTCTAAAGGCATACTTTTACTTCTACTACTTAAAGCTTTAAACTCTTCTTCGTGATTTTTGTGCTGATTAAGATTACCGTTTCTATTTCCACCACCAGTACCCCCACCCGACGTAGTCGTTGGAATGTACTGGCTGCGAGCACTACGAATTGGCGGCAAAGTGTCATCAACGTTGGTTTCCAAGTACGTACTAACTGGCCTAACATTAGTTTCATCAAGTT
Organism: Homidia socia; assembly: GCA_036850745.1. Lineage (NCBI taxonomy): Eukaryota > Metazoa > Arthropoda > Collembola > Entomobryomorpha > Entomobryidae > Homidia > Homidia socia. The sequence goes on along the minus strand of JAANSP010000805.1, from coordinate 15,244 downwards.
CGTAATCCACCTCCAAATCATCTAAACTTGTTTCAATCACTCGAGCCTTTCTAGAGCCCGATTGATTTTTATCATCACCTGGATCCAGCTTGGGAGAAGACCCGGATCCACCAAAGTGGGAACTGCTGTAGGAATTTGGTTCAGTCAAGTCACCACCACGGTTTGTGGAAGGACTGGAGTCTTTCATACTGGCTGTCGTGGAAGGTGAGGAATTGGCTGTCCCCACTGCTGCAGAAGTGGACGGATGCGGTGGACCACTCAAAATATTTGGCCTGTATGTGTCATCCGTGTTATCGTATTGGTCGTATTGGTTATTATTATCCAGTCTATCAAGTTCCAATTGGTCATAGCTTTGGGAACTCATGGGGTGGTGATATTGGGATTGCTGATGAAAATGATGCTGGGGAGACTTGCTGTAATCGTGTAGTGGCAAGCCAATTTAGTGGACGGATGCGGTGGACCACTCAAAATATTTGGCCTGTATGTGTCATCCGTGTTATCGTATTGGTCGTATTGGTTATTGTTGTCCAGTCTATCAAGTTCCAATTGGTCATAGCTTTGGGAACTCATGGGGTGGTGATATTGCGATTGCTGATGAAAATGATGCTGGGGAGACTTGCTGTAATCGTGTAGTGGCAAGCCAATTTGATGCAGGGAGCCTGGGCTCACCATATTCATGTTATTCTGTGGTTGAGCATGTTCTCCATGAAGAGTCTAAATCTGCCATGTGGTCAGCAATGGAAGACTGATGGGCTAGTGGCATGGTTGTGGCCATGGAAATGGAGCGGGGTAAATTGTTTTCATTACCCACCCTTGGAATGGGGGAAGGTACGTTGGTATTTTTGTACTTTACCGTGTGTCCGTTACTTTGAAGACGAGAGGTGGAGTCCCAATATTCTGAAGGTTGCATTGAAGATCATGCTAGGAGTCTCGCGGAAATTTTGATTTTCAAAGGAGAGATCAAAAGTAGGTTTACTGATAACATCAGCTCGAACTTGGTGTGCGTGAGCGAATGGTTTGTGGCCTGGGGGTGCATGCGGTGGAAGAACTGGAATGCCACCATGTATCCCATGCCCATTTTGTGTTTCGTTGTTGGGGCGAGGACGAGGTCTTCCCATTGGATGTCTGGAGAAATCTTCAAACTCTGAATTTGCAGCGGTGGAAACGCCCGTATTTTGGTTTTGGGACTGCGTCTCGTAAAAATCGTATGATGTAGTATCCAACGAAGCGAAAGCCGATGGCGTCTTTTCAATTGAATCAAAGCTGCCATTCATTTTGTTGTAGTTGTTGAGATTGTTTCCTTGGGGAGCGTTAATATTCTTTTGCTGCAATTTTTTTCAATAAAACAAAAAGATAAAGTTGTTATTTTGAAAATGTAAAAGTCAATGTTTTCAAAAAGTGTGCTAGTGTGCTTACCGAGGAAACAATTTCAGCCATTCTTCTTCTATACCCAGCCTCCGACAATGCTGACATGCTTGTAAAGCTTCGACTAGACCGAATGGAAGCCCTGATGGAATTTCTTCTTTCCAATCTTTCAATTTTACGCTGTTTCGATTTACTGTACCAAAAAACTAGTATGAACACAATTAGAATCAGTGCAAGAAGTGAGACGACAAGTGCGCCAATTGTCACCGAGTCGCTTGTCCACGCCAACGGATTTATGCTAACTTTGGGATCCGTCTCGCAAATGAACGGAAGACGATGTGAGCAATCTGATGTTGTCACAGTGCCTGCAACAAACACTGTGCATTTTCCAAAATTGTCTAGCTCCTGTACCCAAACACGATCGTAGTAGTCATAATCCTCCTGTTGATTTCGGAGAAAGTGGATGACATTGTAAAAGTTGGACTCGACGTATGGCATCGAGGCATTCTCATTTCGACAAAATTCCTTTGCCTCAGTAAATGTTCATATAGCCTCCAATGTACATGTAGCATGTGTCAGAGACCAGCGTGTAGCCTGGTGTGCATTTCCCACTGAGTAGTGTGCGGTTATCCACGCGAAAGGGATCAAAGAGAACACGGAGTAGATCAATGTTGTCATTTTCATCCTTGATACGACCCATCACAGGAAGAAACCCTGGGTAACCCCACCAATTATTCCTGGCATCTACAGCACTGTTCCATTCGTAACTTTATGAAACAAACAAATTTATTAACGCATACAACTTTTAAATATTTGGCCATATTTCTAATGAATCAGAGTAACATAAAACGATAGACAAAATGATAAAAAAAAGAAAAAAAGTTTTAAAAAACGTTTGTTATTAATATGTACCTTTGTATAGCTCGAGGTCTTCAACAGCAAAAATTACAAGTAATAAACCCTGGGTAACCCCACCAATTATTCCTGGCATCTACAGCACTGTTCCATTCGTAACTTTATGAAACAAACAAATTTATTAACGCATACAACTTTGTGAAATTCTTCCATATTTCTAATACGAGAGAATCATAAAACGATAGACAAAATGCTAAAAAAAGAAAAAAAGTTTTAAAAAACGTTTGTTATTAATATGTACCTTTGTATAGCTCGAGGTCTTCAACAGCAAAAATTACAAGTAAATTGTAGCAGCAAGACATCAGAATATAATCATCCACAAATCATGCATGTTAGCGTTACGGAGTTATCAATGGAAAGAGACGAGTCAAAGAAAAAAAGTACACAGTTCATGCAAAAACAGAAAGATGAGAACAAAGTCAAAACGGGGAAACGAGAGACTACTTATTTTTAGTAGCAAATATACCTACAAAATAAATCTACTAAAATTTATTAGTCCAAAATTCTTACCGTGATTTATTGACAGTGGCCAATTCATACGAGTTTTCTGGATTGACAAAAATATTGTCCACATACTGTTGACCCGTGCTTCCAGCGATAATCGTTGCCTTGTCTTCAATATCAGTGGCCACATTCCTACAGAATATCGTAATAACTTGCGTCAAGCAATTGTACGAGCAAATATTTTAAAAAGAACTTATCGTTTAAAAAACTCACATGTAAAAGGAGTTGTGCACACAGCTTTGATAAATTGGTAGTCGAACTTTTTCGAATCCCGACACTTCCATAATATGCTTCCCTCTATTTGCATGAAAGTAATTTTCCGTCAAGTTGGAAACCACCTGACTAAGCGTGACAACCTCTTCAAAGTTTGCATCATTTCTGGTGACAACATTACGGTAAAAGACAATTTCCTGATATGGACTGCTTCTCTTTCCTTCAACGTGTATGATTTCTCGATTTGTGTTGTTCTCAAAGAGATTGTTGTGGACGTAGCCTTTAAGAGCTGTGGGAGAGCCACTGGAATCTGAGACTATTCTGAGACCACCTTGATTTCCTCTTACAACATTGTTCTGAGAACAGAAATACAAAAGTCAATATTACCTACCAATACTACAAAGGTAATTAATTAAATACCAAGCAATGTATTTCTCACCATGAAATAAATATGCTGCATATTCTGAACATCAAAGCGGATAGGGCTAACACAGCTTGAAAAGTTTCCATAAAACTTTATGCAATTATTCTCAAAGCGATTCCTCTCCAGTGTCACTGTTGGGCTAATCTCTCCAGCAGAGCCGTAATAAAATGCCCCCTCTGTATTATTGTGAAATGTGGTATAGCTCACATTGTGCTGAATATTGCGATCTGCAAGGTGAGCAAATCAAACGAGTATAATCAAATTAATATAAATTACAACACCACCACAACCAACATCATCATCATCATCATCACCACACTCTTTTGCTTTTCTCTTACCCAATCCATGTGGAGACACGGGGAGTGTCAAAATCTCGGCAACAAAGCCATGATATCCCGTTGCCCCAGTTGCATGCAGTTTGACACTGAGACTTGGCCAGCTCGTTGTATGAAACTTGTTTAGTGTTGTGGGTTCATCGCTCATTGTGATTGTAATCATTTCTTCAGTAGTAATGTTGTATATGTCGCCATCAATTAATTTGATATAGTCAGGGGGCCATGGCTTCCCCGTCGAGTTGAACAAATTGAATTGTAAAAGTCTAAAAAGATTGCCAGAGAAAGAAAAGGAGAAATTAGAGAGGGAACTCTACAGAAGACTAGAAAATTTTATTTTCCACCTTTTAATATAAATACTTGCTCACCTAAATCCCAGATTTTTTGCGTTATACACACTCTTAAAGATTTTTACACAGTCCACGGGGAAATTATCGTACTTGTAGTACAGAACCACACGCTCTTCCACAACGATTTCTTTGTTTGTATCACAAACATCAACCATGCCAAACAATCCATATGGAATCTCAATCTTGCGCAAGGGGAAAAATGAGCTGGAATCCGAGTACTGTGCTTCTCCCATCAAAGACAGACCGCTTAAGCCCAATCCCATATTGTCCCCAATGCTAAATTAAATTATCAAAGCAAAACAAAAGTTAAATTTGTTATGAAAAGCCAATACCTATGCAGAATCAATGTTTAGCATTTCCATTCAATTTCAACTCACTAATTCTTTGTGATTCTCATTGTCCTGGGCGCAGAAATAATTGAAATTGCATGACTAGCTGACTTTGTAATATTTACGTAGCGAATAAAGGGACTCTGCATGATGCTCAACACTGCAGGACTCTTTTCATTGTGAAGAATACCCGCCCCGTAAATTTCCACCCATTCCAAAATGCTATCCTCTTTGTGGTAGCTTGTGTGCGTCACTGCGTCATGCATTCTATCCTCAAAGAGATGCTGTTCGAAATCTGGAACGCCAAATCTTATCCCGCCCCAATACTCCATAGTTTTGTTCAAGTTTCTTTGTCCACACTGGATAAAAATGAAATCAGCTTCCCAGTGACAAGGATAGTCGTATCCATACAGTTGTCCATTCATCCTCACGGGACAGTCATCTAGAGACTTTTCATCGCCCACCTGTTACATGAATCCGACAAAGACAAGGAATGAAACGATGGCAGTAATTTTAATCAAGCCCTTTTACATTATCATCACCCACGCATCACTTACGCATTGGAAAGGCTCTGGCCATTTTCTGACTCTGGTCACTGGATTATGGTTGTACATGTATTCCCACCGCCGTCCAAAGTCAAAAAACACGTTCATGTGATCAAAGCCCAACTGTCTGCAAACCACTTGTACATTCCTTTCTGTGAAGCGATTATCGCACATTGGCACCCATTGTAACGTGGTTCTATTGAAATATTCCAAGAATCCCTCATTTGTTCCAGACTTGCATTTTTCCTCAATGCATAAACGAACTCCAATAGCTTTCTCGTCCAAATTCCTGCTCATTAGTCGGTTTTGCTGTTCCTTGTAATCAAGTTCCTCCTTTTTCTGCAGTGTAATTGGTCTCATTATGATGGGAGCGTCTGGTTGTCCCTGAGCTATAAAGGTTCCTAATGCCAGGATACCGACACTTGGGTAAAATTCCAATTCAACACCGGGACTAATGCTCAATCGGACATTTGGCATAATTGTAAGATCAGACTTGACCACGTATGGCTCATTTCGTTTGTACAGAATAAGGTCATTTAGCAGTCGACCAGATAGGTTGTCAATGGTCACCTCATTTTCCGGTTCAAACATTGTAGAAAATGGAGAATCAAAGTCATCACGAAGGAGATATGGTCGGTAATTAGCAATAGCGTAACTGTTCCAGTCATCAAAGTCAAAAATGCGTTCTCTGATTTTTCTTGGATCTGACGTGCCCCACCTAAAATACAATGATGGTGCAATAAAATTAGTCTTAAGCAATTAACTTGACATTTAGGTACAATTTTTGCAATTCGCAAATCTGACAGACTTACCAGTTTTGCTTCAAGTTGACATCGTTATTTAACTTGGCTGTTTTTATGCCTGCCAGTAATTCATAATCCAGTTGATTTCCACCCATCAAATTCTTGGTCACATTAATTTTCTGATGACCCTTTAATCCAATGGCATAACTCATTGGCTGATAGGTTGCATTGTTTAAAATCTTTTGCTCGATTCTCATTGCCGGATTAATCCTATTCTGTTGTATCCGATTTCGTACAAAATATGCCAAAACCTGCCCAACAATCTCAGACTGCGAATCCGTATCAAACTGAACCACGTAGGAGCCCTGGTTACTCAAAAATTGATTGCCAAATATGAGCATCTGCTTTTCCATTCCTGTCAAGCTGAACAGGCCTGTTTTGCACAGATTCTGCTCAAACAGAGAGCTCAACACGTTTACAACGCTGAAATGCCCGTCAATTTGCAAAGCAAAATTCTCATTATTGCGAAATGTGACATTCTCCAAGTGCACAAAGTGAGTATGATTCTCATCGTATTGCCAGACATAGGGTAAGGATATTTGGAAACCCCCTTCCTTGTTGCGTTCTATAACGTTGTCACGAAGCACCCAGCGATACAAGTTGTTTGATGATCGAAGATCCCTAATAGTTTCAAAGATTATAAAAATGATAATTACAAATTGCATGCAAAAATTAAAAAATCAATTAAGTGCAAAAGTAGCTCAATACATTTTATGTGTGCACATGCATATGAACATGTAACTTACTTGCTATACTGTACAATGACCTTCCTATTGTCCGTTATAGTAGTCGAGTTAATCATAAAAGTAATCTCGGAAATGTTGGAGTGATAAATTTCTCTAAATGGTGTAAACACATGGATAGCTTCTCCCTGATTGAAACTGATATCCGATCCAAAAATCTCAATAGATTCATTCGCCTTTCGCAGAAACAAATCCCCGTCCTCATTCTCATAACGATTATAATGTATTGCTGCCAGTCCTCTCCCATTGTTTCTCAGTTTGCTGTCAAAAACCTTCAACTTTGGCAGGGGACCTTCCAGTAATCTGCTTCTGGCAAAGCGGCTAATCGGTGCTCTTATTGCTCTCAGCAGCATAATCATATTGCCCCGTGGCTTAGCTCCGCTTCTAAACCAAACGGTTACTCCATACGAGCTGCTCACCGTGGGAAAGCTCACTTGATCCCGTCGAACACTCCAAACTTCCACATCTTGGAAATACTCTACTCCCTCCTTGGCAGGAATGTCATGCCTATCGTAAATGAGCATCTCTTCCGTGGTCTCGTTGTGAAACGGGTTGAGAAGCTGCATGGAAATTACAAAGTTTTGATCCTGGGCTATTATGTTGTATACTTCGTTCACATTGGGATCCTGTCTTGTGATAATGTATCGAAAATTATTTTCGTCCAGCCACAGATCCTTTCCTGCTAAGGGCAAGTACTCAATCCTATCCTTTCTCCCGACACTGACCCAACCCGCAATTTCCCTCTGATGAGCTCGTAAAATGAAAGGATCGTGGAGAATGCCAGCGCCACGGTTGTTTTCCAGTTGACAATTTTTCAGATTTAGGCCTAGCTGACGGAGAAGCACTCCATTGCCCAGATTCCTACTAAACTCGGAACGTTCAACCGTGTTAACATTGTCAGGAAAGTAGAGATCCGAGTAAATGATTCCGAGACCATCTCCTGTGTTATCAGAAACTCGAATATCGTGTAGGACGTGATGACTAAAGTCCAGTTGTACAGCTAAGGAATGCAATAAAATCATAATAACAATAATGATGATCATATTACTATTTTTTTTGAAAAAAAGGCATATAAGCGAGATATCGTATGTCTAGAGCATCATAAAAAAAGGTTGTTGCTACTATTTTACCCGGCTTATGCTCATTAGTGTGAGGATCAAGCAAGCCTGCCTTCTCCACGAGAGAAAATTTCATCACGCTCTTTTCTGCCGTTATTGCCATTCGAATTCCTGCCCAGGAGGAGTCATAACAGCGGATTCCAACCACATTCTCATGGTTACAAGAGTTTTCAATATCCTCTGCCATTTCACCGTCACATTTTGTCAAGTCATGGTCCCACTCGGAACACTCAATGTTGCTGTAAAAAAGAGAAGAAAATAAGACATGTTGTAGCGAATCATATTTTTTTGTACAAAAAATAAACTGTGTATAAAAAACTGCAACACATTTTAAGTGCGTATTAAAGCGTGTAATAATGTGGCATTTTCATCTTCTTACGATCCCCCAAACACGACCACCACTACCAATCTTTTATGTTGTTGAATATTCATTTTCAAGAAGTAAAAAATGGTTTAATAATAATAGCGATAGCGGCCCATGCAACAAAATAATAATAGGTAATACAATACACGTTGATGTGTTATTCAACAGGAAAATAATACATACCTCATCAAGATTTGCTCAGACGGACTTGCTTGTGGGATTTCAAACCTTTCCAAAAGCCAGTCGTGGGGATTGAGGACCAAACCCATTTGACGACATGCAACTGCTGCGTCATGCACGTCAAACCCGTAATTGCACACAGAGCCCCATCCACTGCCCAAACGCACCTAAATAATTATAAAACATATTGAATCACAAAAGTAGTGGGCAAAATATAATGATCATTATTCTAATAATTTATAATCCTTCTTTCTTCTCAATTTTCCCATAAGGAACAAAATGCAATATGATAATAATAATACTTGTAAATATAATGATCATTATTCTAATTTTTAATCCCTTTTTCTTCTCAATTTTCCCATAAGGAACAATATAATATAATAATAATACGTGGGATGAAAATTGTCATTTTTTCTATAAACTTCCTCTTGTAAATGATTTTGACATTTTATTCAGGACTCAGGACTAAACTCTACTGTGTGCTATATGCATGCTTATATAAAAGTTTAATGAGATTCTAGTGTGCCTACCTGCAATCTTCCATCCTTTCTCGTTCTTCCCCCTACCAGTCTGACAGGTGCATCGGTAGCATTCACCCTTCCTGGATCGAATAGGGTAAATTTTACGGCAGAACCATCCGCGTGCCCTGATCCCTCTGCGTGAAAGTGACCGCCGACCATGATGCCAACGGAAGGGAGAAACTTTAGAGTCACGCCATATGCGATCTGTAACTGACCACCTGGTCGTATACTAATGTCACGTACAACTCTAAAGGAAAAATAATGGATAATATATTGAACATTAAATATACACTTACATATAAATTGAAATAGTCAAAAGTTTTATTTTATTTCCCTTACTTGTACTCTCCACTGATCAGGGACTCTCTTCCCGTAATTTCTCCTCCAATCATTCTGTCCGGTCTATCAAAGACGGGCACGTAGAGCGGCATGGTCATTGCAATTTCCGTGTTTGGATCTGTTGGACTCAATAAAAATGGAATAAAGTTGATCTTGGCCAAGTTGAATCGATCTTTCCTGTCAAAGATCCTATAATGAATATCCTTCTCCTCTTTGCTTCCAAGCCAGTTATAGGTGCAGTTGATGGCAAAACTTTGGTCTGTCATGTGACTCCCAATTTCATACTTGGAATCTGGATTTTGGATAATATTTCGGAATATGTCTACATTTGCAGAAGAGATGACAATCGGAGCGGCTACTCTGCTTCGGGGATTTAATTGAGTGGAGTATGGTTCCGTGATGGTGTTCCAACGAATAAAGTTTTGCGTGAACAATATATTCTGCTTCTTGGAAAAATGATTTAATCCCAAAGATGCCACAAATATTCCAGTATTCTTTTCAAACACATTATTTGATACTTCCACATTTGCCACTAGCGTTTCCAGCTCTTTTCTATCCACCCCTTTGATGACCAAGCATCCTTTGTTCTGATGAGTGAAATAGTTGTGCTCAATCATCGCAAAGGCGTTAACCAAAGGACGAAGGATAATTCCAAAATCGTCATTTCCAACAAAGCGATTATGTTCCAATTTGGATTTTCAAAGGATAACCGTAATTGTGCTTTACTACACGATGCCAACAAGACCAGATTTCCACGCTTGGTTTTTTTCCGTCCTTTAATAGATTTCCAGAAATGTTGACAATGGCAGAGCCGCAAAAATTTCCGACAAAAATTCCCATGTCAAGATTCCTTGAAATCTCGGTATACTCCACAACATGTCTCCTGTTCACTGGCATACTTGACGGAGGATTCGTTGAACCAGACTGCAATCCCACGACGAGTGTTTGCTGCAATGACACTACGAGAAATGTTTCTTGCTCCCCCGCCGTACGTAATGTTAAGACCGTCACCAACATTGGAAATGATCTCGGAACGAGAAATATTAACGTGGCCCACTCCACCAAGAATATGCACACCGGAAATGTGACTATTCTCCTTCACAGCGCTGCTATGGATTATAATTTGGCTGCGCATATTCTCAACGGCTACGCCACGACCATTATTCATTCCAATCACAGAGTTTTGTACTTTCAGTTCGTAATCTCGACCTGGCAGAGAAATGAACAACGATAACAATTAGCAAAGGACAATTAACGGGTTTCTCGATTACTTTTTAAATAATTAGTAGTTCTTGGATTTCAAAAAAAATATTATGTTATGCAACACTAAATGAAAGTAGACCACACAGTCTCAAAGTGCCCCTTACTTTGTCCAGCCACCAAATCCACAATAACGAGCACTTTATTCAATGGATCAGCCTTGTACTCTAAATAAATGGAATCCCTTGTGGAAGTCACTGATTCTGGCCAAGTTCCATTATTCATTCCAATCACAGAGTTTTGTACTTTCAGTTCGTAATCTCGACCTGGCAGAGAAATGAAGAACGATAACAGTTAGTGAAAGGCAATTAACGGATTTTCTCGATTACTTTTCAAACAATTAGTAGTTCTTGGTTTTCAAAAAAAAAATAATATTATTTTGTGCAACACTAAATGAAAGTAGACCACACAGTCTCAAAGTGCCCCTTACTTTGCCCAGCCACCAAATCCACAATAACGAGCACTTTATTCAATGGATCAGCCTTGTACTCTAAATAAATGGAATCCCTTGTGGAAGTCACTGATTCTGGCCAAGTTTCATTTTTAACACGAATTGTCGTCAGCAAATTGCCTCTGGAATCCATGCCATCATAAACGAGGATTTCAGCTGCATTATCCGTTTGGCTCATCAAATAAGGAAAGTGCATGGTGAGCACGTAGCCATGAATCCCTTGTGGAAGTCACTGATTCTGGCCAAGTCTCATTCTTAACACGAATTGTCGTCAGCAAATTGCCTCTGGAATCCATGCCATCATAAACGAGGATTTCAGCTGCATTATTCGTTTGGCTCATCAAATAGGGAAAGTGCATGGTAAGCACGTAGCCAGATCGGACTTGGAAGCGCTACAAGTACAAATTACAAAACAAATAGGTTTCAACACAAGAAAAAAAACTAGAGTTTACCACATTACTTGACTCGCTGCAAAACGTTATGGGATCTGCTTTCTTCTATTTTAATTGCTTACCTTTCTGCATTTTTTCTCCACATTGGAACCGCTGCTTTGATCCAGATAAAGTCTTACAGGATATATCTGGTTCATGGTATATTGGAACAGTACAGAGGTCAAATAAATCTATGCCATCCAGCTTTGCGTCAGGTATCATGTCATGGAATACAAAGCGAACTCCGTCAGCTCCATTGTTTTCTATATGGCTGGAGTCAATTTCAAAGCCGCTCCACGAACTATTTACGTACACTCCAAAGCCTAAAGATGAAAAAGATTGTTAAAAGTTGCGTTAAAAGCACATCATTTTGTACACCGTAAATGACAAGCTCAGGCGATTTTTTTAAATATGCAAAGTTCTAGTGATTCAGTTTACGACAAAAAGTTCAGTTTTATGTCTTTAGTTGTCAATATTTCATTTCTTCATCTAAGAAATTTCTCTGTAAAACAATTTTTGCCATTAATTTCCAGTAGTACATACTGAGAATCTACTTTTCAAAAAAGTATTTTTACAGAGATAAAATGGAATAAAAGTGATCGGTTCAGTCCAATTACGCGTCCTTAGAAATTGAATTACCATTTTTCGTTTTCTCTTACATTTACAATCTATTTAGCAAGACATTCCTTTATTACCTTTTTGATGTCGTCGGTAGTATGCGAAATGCTACTTACCAAGTCATTTCCGCTGCTAATGTATAAGCTACAGGTTTTGACATGCATGTACTGCTACAAACGTCGAGTGGATTTTACGCATAGTTTAACATAAAAAAGAACAGTGCGAATGACGTGATCGATTGAGCATAAAAAATACAGAACAACTTGAGTGAAAAGTAGCAGAAAGTTGTGTAGGTGTGTATGCAAAACTTGATCAATGATGGGAAAAGTCAAAGATTGTAAACTTTTCTTGATTCAGAAAAGCTTTATAAAACTCAAAAGGTTAACAAACGTTTTCTCAAAAAGCCATTTACTTTTTTCAATTTCCCGTTTGTAGATTTTCAAATTTTTCCAGTCTGATTTTTTCTTCCGGAGAGAGATTTTGGTTTTTATTATCGGTGAATCGTTTTTAAATATTCCAATTATTAGAAAAGAAAAAGACTTTTCCATTTCTTTTTGTAGCAGAAAGTTGTGTAGGTGTGTATGCGAAACTTGATCAATGATGGGAAAAGTCAAAGTTTGTAAACTTTTCTTGATTCAGAAAAGCTTTATAAAAATCAAAAGGTTAACAAACGTTTCCTAAAAGGCCATTTACTTTTTTCAATTTCCCTTTTAGTAGTTTTTCAAATTCCAGTTTGATTTTTTCTTTCCGGAGAAAGATTTTGGTTTTTAGTATCAGTGAATCGTTTTTAAATATTCTAATTATTATAAAAGAAGAAAACTTTTTCATTTATTTTTTTTCACCTGCATTGTTTCTCACTGTGCAATTTCTTATGGAAGCTATACTGCCAGGGTTTGTGATGTTAATCCCGTTAAAGGCAGAGTACTCCACCCTTGTGTTTCGAATTACAGGTGGCACCCCAACGCTCTCAATTCCTGAAGAGACATTGTAAGCTGTGCCCACGCCAGCGTAGAAAATGTCAACATGATTGAGAAAAGAAAGAGACTCTTTGATTCTCAGTGTATTGTTGTGAATGTAGGTCTGGCGGTAGCGTGCATTTTCAAATCTAATGCCACGCCAGTGTTGTTCCACTTTTGAAGGAAACAAGTGAAACGGTTCGCAACGTATCCCGAGATTTGGGTGATGATCTGTAAGCGATAAAATATATTTTTTGATGCTCATGCAATAAACTTTTGTAAAAAAATCTCAGAAAAGCCACCAAAAATGTTTTGTTCTTACCACAAACGCCAGCACCTAGTTGTCTTCCTGGCCAGTTTGGACAGTCTTTCACATGACTTTCAATTCCTTGGCACATTGGCTTTTCCCATAGCAGTTGTTTTGTGTCATTTAAATGGTCCACCCAATTCCAAAACACGCCACCACTAAAGCCCAATTCCCGACAGACCGTTTGCATATCGAAAAGTGTCCAGCTAAATATTTGAAAAAATGTCACTCATGTCAAAATCCCAGCCGGGTTTATTTTTTTAGAAAATTAAATGCGCTATACAGCTTAACGTCTTGAACAAACATGTATTTAGGGAATGATGGCAACTTACTTTCTAGAATTTGTACAGACAGATCTCCAGTGACCCCTATGGTAAACCTGCAGTCTTCCCATGTACGGCGTCTCCCCTTCCACAAGTCGTACTGTTGGAATATCTTGGGAATCACCTGTGATTGTTTTTTTAGAAAATTAAATGCGCTGTACAGCTTAACGTCTCGAACAAACTTGGATTTAGGGAATGATGGCAACTTACTTTCTAGAATTTGTACAAACAGATCTCCAGTGACCCCTATGGTAAACCTGCAGTCTTCCCATGTACGGCGTCTCCCCTTCCACAAGTCGTACTGTTGGAATATCTTGGGAATCACCTGGATTAATAGCTCGTTTGGCAACGGTATTTGTATTACTGCTACTACCACTACCACTCCCGCTATGATTAATGAGAGAGGCATTGTTCAAAAAGTTTGTGTGCGATGACAAGGACGACGTTGGCGTTGGAAGTGGTGGTGCTAGGGATATTGGCGTTATCTCGGGCACAGTTGAATACTGCACAGAGTGGTAGCGATTGTCTATATATGTCGATGATGAGTTGCTCAGTCTTTCAATTTGCGACGGCACTTTTAAGGAAACGCTGCTCATAAGAATTCGGTCTGTTTCCGTACCCTGAAAGAAAAAATAATTATACTAATTAGTTGGCTTAAGATTCTCAGTGTCATTTTGAAAATCGACATGTAAAAACATAACATTCTTAATTAATTAAGGAAAAATGTGCCGTCATATTATTTATGGTTTTACAACCAATTTATGCTCTCTTGTTAATGCGTTTATTTAATTAATTTTTAACTTTTAAATGCTAATGTTAACAGCCCTCTAACTTGGAAGCGATTGGTGGTTTTAACTTTTGATAAACATAGTAAAAAAAACACTAATAGTATCTGAATTAGGATTAGAGCCACATCGTTAACTAATTACTTAAATTAACACTAGGTATTGGTATTAGGTAAGGGGAACATGTAGCATAAAAAAGAAATCCCGCATCAAAAGTTCCTTTCTAAATTAAGGTAATAAACATAATAATCATCATCGGTAGTTTTAGGAGACTCACAGTGAGTCACTCACTCCTTGTAGCTCATTCTGTAATATAACTACACAATATATGTGCAAAGAAGCCTCACTCCTTTGTCATTTCCTTTATTTTTAAAAGCAATAAAAGTAATGAAAATCACCCTTTGAATTCATTTTTGCTTCACAAACACAATAGTTTCTCCAAAGAGACAAGAATGATCAAACGTATAAAGTAAACTTTGTCTTTTTAAGCAAAAATAAAAAGGTGCCGTCTTGCAGCATGTAGCAGTGCTTTCATGCAAGATTTCTTTTGTTTGCGACACGCGATAAAGAAAATGCAGCATAAAAACAAAGAATTTTGGTACGTAGCTGTTGTTTCATCTCCCACTTACGCAATCAGTAATCATGAATGCAATAGCTTTTGGATTTTGAATGCAAAATACATTTTATTTTGCAAAGACTGGCGAGTACAATCATGATTGTCTGGACACGTCATGAATTTACTGATTGAACATTGCTGTTCCTCATAGGCAAAAAGGTACCAAAACCATACTTTAGTAATGCATTCACAAAATTTACGCAACCGTTTTTAGCTACCTAATGTGCTGTTTATAATTCACTACGCTAGAAAAGTCGCAGTTTAAATTATTTCGTGCAACGCCCATTTTACCTCGTCTTCATTTTCATTCTTTTAGAAACCATTAGCAACAAAGTTCTACTGAATATACAGTCATTTTAAGGTAATCACTGGGCCTGGGCAGAACACTTTTTCAGCAAAATAGATTTTAAGTGTAATGAAATCACGAAAATTGAAGATGGCAAAAAATCCTG
>JAANSP010000804.1:0-18409 GCA_036850745.1 Homidia socia | reverse complement strand
TTTGATATTTGTATATTCCACAGATATGTAAAATTTATACATGCTTGCGCTTAGCGGTTAACTGCTGATATAATTTAACGTTTTTCTAGCAAAGTTATTTAAATCAAAATTGGCACTTGCAATTCACAAGAAAAAGTCCCATAAAACAAAATAATCAATCGAAGCACAAAATCTAAAGGTCAGGTTTCAATCTTCATAGAAGAGAACGAAATGATTACATGGGATTTTTTGTTTCAAGGTAAAATTTATTTTTGTTCACATTTATTCAGAAAAGTGGAAGGAAGATGAATATGAACTCCACAATGATGGAGAAAATGATAGTAATGGTAAAATGTGGTAAAAAGCTAAAGCTTTAAAGGAAAACTTTTACTGGTAAATGGTGTGTTCAAATCTTGCAGTAACTAGATGTGCCAGATGAAGAACTAACCAGCGCAACCATGAATGCTCAAAATAGTACAAACAAAACCTTTCCCTCCAACTTAGGTAATAAGCAAACGACTGTCGTGAATTATGAACAGATGCCATTAAATAAAAGTCCGGATTTCATTTTAACCCGGATGATTTCATGAAAAAAAATCAAAGTTGAGCCGGAAACGGAAGTCAGTAAAGTAGACTTGGTTAATATAAGTTTTGAAGATGCTGAAAATTACTTGACTGCAATTTGCGAGGAAAATGAACAACTGAAGCAGTTGCTAAAGATTCCAAAAATAGGGTTTGAAACAGCTTTGATGTTAGTAATGTAAATAATGATTTAGCAAAAGATAGTAAGATAATGAAACAGCAGTTGATTTGCTACTGCAGTAATTTATTTTTATCAATAATAGGAACGAAGACCAAATACAGTACAATCAAATACAATGCCGTGAATCTGTAGGTAAATGATGTTTTAATATGCTTTTTTAGATACCATACTTAATAACAGTAATAAAATACACGAATATTTAAAAGCTGCATGTAAAAAATCCCTTTTGTTTTTTGGAAAGGTATGGAAATATGTTTAATAGAAGGAAATTTAAATACACAATAATACTGATTTTTAAATGAATTTTTGTTACCTATAAGATCTTATTTTATGTAGTTCGAAACTCAGAGGAGAGTTGCAGAACTTGAAAGGAAAATCTAAGGTTGTTGAAAACATTATTCCAGTATTTGCGGCAGGGTGAAGAACTTGTTCGGAAAATCGTGTGGACACGGTATTAACTAGACTTCATGCATAAATGCGCGTTTACAAAAAAAGATATACGGATAAATGCATGTACCATGATTATAATTGGCTTAGTTGTACAATAATGATGATGATGAGCAAACTATTATAGAAAGTACTCTCATCACAATCGGCATTGTTGCAAATTTGCTTTTTATGGTGTGAAGTACTTATTATTTTTCTTGCCTAATTTCACTTTTCCGTTTTATTGATGATGCGGAAAGGTGGCTTGTTACACCTGAAAGGCGAGACCTTAGTAGGAGTCAAATGGCTGAGAAATATAGAAAGTATAATTCTCGAAACTTTTCTGTAAACGTATCATTATTGTTATAAATGCATAATAAATTTATTACTAGTCAGGAAGGCACGAGACAGTCTGGTTCGCTTTTGGTGATTGGTGATGACGACTACGATTTACATTCTACAATGTCTGATTAAGTGGCCAAAGTTTTAAAGGGTTCAGAAAAAAGCTTTATGAGACTAGTGACTGTATGAAAAATTTGTCGGTAGGATATGAGAAAAAATAACTCAAAATTTAGCACAGACCACATACCGTGACAATTTTCAGGCGTCACCGTGTTCTGTTAGCATTTAATGAATATATATAACATTCTCTTTGTTTGCACACAGGCACCATTAGCATGGCTTTGGGTGACAACTGAGTAACTGAATTATTAACATTATGAACAAGTTCCAATATTTGGGCTTATGCTGTTACATTTACTGAGATTTTCGATTTCAGAGACACTTATTATTCCAATAAAAAATAGAATGTTTGGGTTTGTTTTTTTCATGGTTACAAAATAGAATGAAGAAGGGGAAACCTAAACACAGCACAAACAAAATGTATTTACATAATTTGAATACTTTATGATACAATTTTCTTTCTTTTATACGGTTATTTTACGCTTGCAATATATAATCAAATTGATTTTTGAATGTTGGGAAAATGAGTGAATTTTGCAATATAATTAGTAGGTTTAAAAAAATTTATCGTGAAAATATTTTGTGCAAAGCACATTATGTTATAAACGCAGCGGTAATAATCCTTTCGAGAAAAATGATGGAGCCAGAACGTTAGCATCCTATTTTTTGCAGACATGTCAATTTGTAGGAAATGAGCCGGAAATGGAACCATAAGATATGTATTCCACCATCAATTCCCAGTGCTGCATATATGAGATAATGTCAGCATTGCTATCCAAAAGGAAGAAAGTTGAGCATTTATTATGGTGACCATTTTACCTCAGCCCAAATAAAGGTCAGTTTTGGGGCAAAATGAAAAAATCACATTTTAACACATGAAGTCATTATTAGCATGTCAAGATTTGCAAAAAAATATTGAATTTGTATGACATTGAATTTTTCAGTCGTTTTTAAGGTTTTACGGCGAGCGAAAGTGAGCCAAAAAAAATTGAAATACCTCAGCAAAAATCGTAGCATTGGGCTTATTAGTCCTGCTCTAAATTATAAAAATTTAGGAATCATGTTGCATCATTTGTACTATTGCACCCAGCAGTGTAAGGAATCGCAAACGGTAGCATACCCTGATTTTAAAAATTTAAAATAGATAATGATTATTTTTCAAAAATACACATACAAACATGATTAAAACAGTAATAAGCTATATATTATGGGATATATTTTTACTTAGAGACCATATATATAACCTAGAAACACTACAAATTACGTATAATTAGAGAAAAAAAAACATATTGAATCAAAAATGCGGTAGAAATTATTAGTAATTTATAGTGAAAAATGGTACAAATTCCTTCAAAAATATGTAAATCTGGGATTTTTTCCCCGATTCTGAAATAAAGGACATTTTATAAGATAAAGGACTGTCCTTTAAACCGTTATTTTGGGGGTCCAAATAAAGGACTGTCCTTTGAAATACAGGACGGATGGTCACTATAGCATTTGTATACCTTAATAGAATACATCAATTACATAATTTTTTAAGAAATGTAAAATTGAATGTTTAAAATTTATAATGTTCCTAAAATATTTTTGGAACTTTCTTAGAAATGTAAAATTGAATGCTATGGTAGTATTCCTGTGTGCATAAATGGCGTAATAATGTCGATTTCAATAAAAAGTTCTGGGTCAACTGCATCACACTCGCCTAGTGTTGGAGTGTGATGCTGGAATTGAAGAACTTTGCATATACATATTAATACGATGGCGATTGTATTTGCTCCCTTAATAAACCAAAAAATTTTTCTCCAACAGTATTTCATATTGAAACAATGCATCTACGTGGAACTTACTTAGAAATGTAAAATTGAATGCTATGGTAGTACTCCTGTGTGCATAAATGGCGTAATCAGTTACAAAAATTCAATTCTTCCCGTTATAGCGCACTTCCCTAATGTATAGTGCATTCATAAATTATATCATATTATATTAATTAATAAAATCTTTGATGTTACTAGTAAACCAATTTTCTGCTGATCAACTCTTATTTTTTTAGAAATATGCTTATTGTTAGCATTCATATTGTAAATATAAATGTTATGACAATAATAATGCTCAATCTTATCTGTCACTTTCCACAATCTGGTAGAGTACGTTTAAAGAAGAAAGCTATTATGTTATGTTTTGTTGTTTTGTGTACATACAACACAACAAATTATTTCAGGAAGAAGACAAAATTGTTTGCCGGAGGTGTAAAACAGTTAGTAATTTTGTATTTAATTTTAATAGCTAAAATATTTTATTGAATTTACTAATCGGTGCATTACCGTTTTTCATTTAACTAATAAGTTCCAAGTTTTGATACAAAAACTAATAACAAGCCCCCTTGTAAAAAAATACATTTATCCAATAACTGAAATAAGTATAAATGTAGAAAATTGAAAAACAAGTTCATTTAAACCATTCCAAGAATCGCCAATACATTTTTTAATATTCTACTCAAAAGCTGCGAATAAGAATTACAAGAAAATTATATTTTTTAATCGATATGGGAAAAAATTAAAAGTGTTGTATTTGATTTTTTGTATAAGCTCTTCAACATAAACTGTACACTTAAAATCTTTAATGAACAATTTTCGTAAAAAGTAATGCATCTTTTTGAACTGGATTTCCCTAAGATGAAGAAAGCTCTTGTCAACCATCAAGTCACCCAGCTTTAAAAGAGTTGTAAAACTAAAGAACTTGCAAAATAGTTTGGAAAATTGCTTCTCTATCCCACTTTTTATTTTATTTTATTTTACAACCTGGGAAGAAATGCTATGAAATATACACTAAAATCCGTCCAAATATTCTATCTTTAAGCAAGCTCTAATAACTGTTTGAACAGGATTTCCAGAATGTGAAATTAAAATCACGTCACCCATCACGGCACCCAGTTTTGACGGTTTTGGTAATGAAAGACCTCACAAAACCGTTAGAAGTTGTGCTTCTTCTTGCTAAACTGTACTTTTTATTATAAAAGTTGGGGAGAAATGCTTGATGAATGAAGGACTTATACACTGGCATGCGTCCCAATCTTTTTTCCTTAAGCAAGATAGTCAAATATCGTGTCGAATTGGATTTCTGTAATGTGAAATAAAACTCACGTCACCCAGTTTTAATCGAGACTGGTAATGAAAGAACTCTTAAAATAGTTAGAAGTTATGCTTTTCCTTGCTAAACCGTACTTTCTATTCGAAAACGAGGGAAAAATACTATGGGGCATACATTCGCACAGGAGCAATTATAGTTTTCTTAAGCGAGTGCCAATATCTTCTGGAAAAAGATATTTAAGGAAAAATAAATTCAAATCGCCCATCACGTCATTCCAGTTTGAAATGGCGTTGGTAATGAAAGAACTCGTAGCAGAGTTACAACGTATGCTTCTGCTTGCTAAGCCGTACTTTATATTAAAGCTATGGGGAGAAGTACTTTTGTACAAAAATTCGCTTGCGCCCTATACTTGTTTCCTTGATCAAGCGCGACTATCTTCTTGAACACGATTCAAAAATGTGAAATATAAATCACGTCAGCAATCACGACACCCATTACGTAACTCCAGTTTGAAACGGGATTGGTAATGAAAGAACCCGTAAAAGAGCTAGAAAGTGTGCTTTTCCCTGCTATTCCGTACTTTACAATATAAACCGTGGGGAGAAATACTACGGCACAAAAGGTCGCATCGGCCCGATCCTTGTTTTCCTAAACAAGCGGAAATTTCTTCTGCGACGTAATTTCGCAAATGGGATATATAATTCACGTCACCCAGTTAAATTCGAGTTTAGTATTAGAAAAACTCGTAAATAAGTTAAGAAGTGTGCTTTTCTTTGCTAAACTGTACGTATTACTGCAAAAATTGGAAAGTGATACTATGTTGAATGCATTCGCATCCGTTAAAATTCTATTTTTCCTAAGCGAGCGCAAATATCTTCTGGAACAGGATATTTCGAAGGTAAAATAAGTTCACGTCACTCAGTTTTAATCGAGATTGGTAATGACAGAGCTTGTACAACAGTCAGAAAGGGTGCTTTTCCTTGCCTTACTGCACTCTTTATTATAAAACGTGGGGAGAAATACTATGCCACATAAATTCGCATCTGCCCAATCCTTGTTTCCCTAAACAAGCGGAAATCTCTTCCGGGACTGGATTTCCCCAATTTGCCATATAACTCACGTTACCCATTTAAAACGATTATGTAATGAAAAACTCGTAAAACAGTTGGGAAGTGTGCTTCCTCTCGCTAAACCGTACTTTTTATTATAAACCGTGGGGAGATGTACTAGGGTACATAAATTCGCATTAAAACGTGGGGAGAAATACTATGCCACATAAATTCGCATCTGCCCAATCCTTTTTTTCCCTAAACAAGCGGAAATCTCTTCCGGGACTAGATTTCCCCAATTTGCCATATAACTCACGTTACCCATTTAAAAAGATTCTGTAATAAAAAACTCGTAAAACAGTTGGGAAGTGTGCTTCCTCTCGCTAAACCGTACTTTTTATTATAAACCGTGGGGAGATGTACTAGGGTACATAAATTCGCATGTGCCCAAAGTTTTTCAAGCGAAAGAAAATATCTTTCGGACAAAGATATTTTGAAGGGAAAAAAAATTCACGTCACCCCGTTTTAATTGAAATCGAAATTAGCAATGAATGAACTCGCACAACAGCTAGAAGTTATGCTTTTCCATGCTAAACTGAACTTTTTATTATAAAAAGTGGGGTGAAATTCTATGGGGAAAACATTCACATCTGCCCAGTTTTAGTTTTCCTAAACGAGCGCAAACATCTTCTGGATTAAGATATTTTTAAGGAAAAATAGTTTTACGTCGCCCAGTTTGAAACGGTTTGGTCCTAAAATCCGTCCAAATATTCTATCTTCAAGCAAGCTCTAATAACTGTTTGAATTGGATTTCCAGAATGTGAAATTAAAATCACGTCACCCATCACGGCACCCAGTTTGACGGTTTTGGTAATGAAAGACCTCACAAAACCGTTAGAAGTTGTGCTTCTTCTTGCTAAACTGTACTTTTTATTATAAAAGGTGGAGAGAAATGCTACCACTTGTACACTGGCATGCGTCCAAATCTTTTATTTTTAAGCAAGCAAGTCAAATAACTTTTTGAATTGGATTTCTGGAATGTGAAATAAAACTCATGTCATCTATCACGTTACCCAGTTTTAGTCGAGTTTAGTAACGGAAAAACTCGTAAACATTTTAAAAAGGGTGCTTCGCCTTGCTAATCCCTATTTTACATAAAAAACCGTGGGGAGAAATACTGTGGCACATAATTTCGTATCTGCCCAACTCTTCTTCTGGTCAGGGAGCGCCAATATCTTCTGATACTAGATATTTTGAAGGAAAAATAAATTCACGTCAACCAACTCAGTTTGAAACGGGTTTGGTAATGAAAGAACTCGTAACAGAGTTAGAAAGTTTGCTTCTCCTTGCTAAGCCGTATTTTGGTACTTTATATTATAAGCCGTGGGGAGAAGTACTTTTGTACATAAATTCGCATGTGCCCTATACTTGTTTCCTTGATCAAGCGCGAATATCTTCTTGAACACGATTCACAAATGTGAAATATAAATTACGTCACCCATTACGTCACTCCAGTTTGAAATGGGATTGGTAATGAAAGAACTCGTACAAGAGCTAAAAAGTGTGCTTCTCCCTGCTACTCCGTACTTTATAATATAAACCGTGTGGAGAAATACTATGGCACAAAAGTTCGCATTTGTCCAATCCTTGTTACCCTAAACAAGCGGAAATATCTTCTGCAACGTGATTTCGCAAATGCGATATATAATTCACGTCACCCAGTTAAATTCGAGTTTAGTATTGGAAAAATAATAATAATAAAAAATAAAAATAAAATTAGTTAAAGATCCGGTATAAATAAATACAAGTGGTGATGACAGTCATGGCGTCACGTACGCTAAAAAATGATTTCCTTTGCTTGAACACGTAGCTGGGTTGAAAAAATACAAGTGTGATTGTGTGTTTGATGGATGATGATGATATTGATGATGATGCCAAAACGAACTTGTCGCCGATTTTGTGAACATTTGAAGCTCTGTATTCCGAAAAAGGGTTGGCAGTACTAAGAAAAAATGTGAAACCGAAAAGCAGGAAAATGTACGAAAAAAGTAGTAAAAACATGTAATGCTATGAGAAAGTTAAAAAATTGCTTGAGAAAAATCATTTCTTTAGAATTTTTCTTTTAATTTTCTTTTCTTCTGATATTCCTATACATACATCGCTTCTTACAAGATTTAAGAAAAAAATGAAATGGAAGAAGCCCACAAACAAAGTCACTAACGCAAACAGAGAGTGAATGGAGCTAATACTTTTTAATTACTTAACCGCTTTGGTATTTGACTTTTAACAAACATTTTGTTTTTTACTACGGCTGCTCACTGAATACTACTATTTTTTTAAGCTGCCAAACAAAGGAAAACAGAAAAGGAGACACGGAATATATTGCACATTAGCGTAGTAGCACAACAGTAGTTTAATTTTTGGTCGTAAAAAGAGTATTTATTTGTTTTTCAGACTAAAATTCTCATGTTCCTATCTATCCTATCCTATTTTTTGTCAACTTAACTTACACACAAGTTTAAGTTAAACATGAAAAGGTTTTCAAAAGTGTACACTGACGCTACATGCAATGAAACGAGGCTGACCTTACAAAGAGATTTGCATTCATTTACACAGTTATACGTGATTAAAATATCTAAAACTGGACCTTGCCTTGCAAGAAAGTTAACAAAAAATGATAAAATGTGTGCTTAGTTTAGGTTATTAGCACGCAATATAATTCTTAAGCGTCAAGAGGATTTAAAAAATTAATATTTCTTCACTCTAAGCAGCATGTAATTGAATGTTGCATTGTGTCATTGCTTACTGTCAGATTCCTGCTGACCGTAGACCATACTTATGTCACCTTGCTCTAAGCAAACAGAATGGTCAACGCAGATTCGAAAATTAACGCAGAGGAGTGCAGTAGACAACGAATTAGTTGGGGTATATTGTCAACGTACGGATAGCCGCTATCCTCTAACGTTTCTAACAAAGTTCAAAAATGTTTTTCCCTACTTCTGAACAGTGTAAAATTGAGCATGTGTCACTTACCATGTCCCCGTTTTCTGGAGTTTTACAGAAGAAAATTTCTTGTGTGATTGAAAAAGGCTCAATGAATACAGGTAGGTGACCTGTGTGATAATATTACTATAAATTAGGCAGGCTAAAAAACGGTCAATTATACTTTATACTACATACCAGTTTGTGTAAGTAAACTTCATTTTTTTATCTTAATCGATAACTGACACTCTTCACATTTTGCTTTCGAAAATTGCATGTGAAAATTCCCCCTCCTGTGATTTGGATAAATGAACAACAAACAACAATAATAATTGAGGAAAGAAACGATTTTTAGTTGAATGTTGAATCACAAAACCCTTCACAGTAAAAGAACATCATTCAAAGAGCGGAAATGTTTTCTTGTAAAGATGTCAGTAGCAACAAGATTTTGACATTTTATTACATACAGTTTTTATTTTTATCCAGTAAATTGAGCTCGGATTATTTAGTACACAGTCGATATTAAAATGCACTGCTCCGCCCAAATGACAAATTATTTGCCCAATAATTCAATCACACCGGATGCTTGTGCATATTTTTATTCAGAAAAATGACGTGATAATGGTAAACCCATAGCCAATATTGGATCTGGCAAAGGGCAATTTGAAAGGGGGATTATACTGCGTGTTGTTTTCATTTCCGTAAATACAAAGCATTATTACGATACAACGTCCCAAGCTTCATGACACGTAAGAATCTTTATTCGTGAACAACCCAATTATTCAAATTGAAACAACTACGAATTCTATTTTATTGTAAAATCCCACTTTCCTTTGATTGACTTGTTGGTAATGTCAGAAAAAATTCACGCCTTTTTTGATGATGATAATGAAAAGAAAAAGCAATTCCAACCACAGATCCTGAATCTTTTCCCTTTCATCTCATTCTAAGTGTGTCAAAATGAATTAAAAAACTACATTTTATTGAGTCGCCATCATTTGCTAATAGCTTAATGGACCAAACCCGAAAACGATTAAATTTATCTACGATGACTAACCCTTCATGATATAGGCTCAAGATTGTTTATTTTGTCCTGCAAGATTCAAATCACAATGAAACCTGCGTAGCTTATGAAGCTTTTTAGAGATGAAAATATGCACTTTAAAATCACAAGGAAATGAAAACCAAAAACACTGAAAATTAATTAACCATTCGCGTCTTAAAATTCAGTTTCAAGAGAATTTTGTAGTGAGAGGGTGAAAAAATTGAATGTTGATGTCTGAACTCAGTTTGTTTGTTTCTTTCCCATGCATGAAAAGCTTAACTTTTAGAACACTAAACAAGACAAGAATTTTCGAATTAATATACGCACACAATTTTGCAATTTATTTACTTTCGATTTTTCTGGCGAAAAAGTTTGCCTTTGTGCTATAAAAACAAGTACATGATTATGCTTATCCATAAATATTTATTAATCATAAATTATTGAACAAAATCAGTGATAAACTGATCACTTTTTAAACAGTGAAAAAGTCGCCATTGTAAATATTCTTTACTTGTGGTAGTTGTTGTAACGTTTTATCCTGTGCACAAACCGCAACTTTATTTCTTCCATATTTGGGTCCATCCCTTCAACTGTGACCCCAACAACTTTTATGTAATTTTAAATTTTGCATTGAACAAATATGAATCTCCCTAATTTATAAATAAAAATATAACTCAGATGCGTACCTAGACAACGGATTGGATGGGGAGATCTTTTTAAACTACGGATAACCGCTACCTTATGACGTTTCACGAAAAAAAGGTAAAAAAGGTTTATCCCTACTTCCTAACATTGCAGAAATGGAACATACGGTAGGACTTTACAATGATCCCTTTCCAGTTTTATCGAGTTTTACATGGAAATATATATAAGTAATGTAAAGAAATGAATACAGGAAATAATCAAGGGTTAATGTATATAGGTATCCTAAATAAAACACAAAAAATAATAAATTTGGCTAACAGCCAGAGGCAGGCTGAAAATCCATATTTGATTCTACGACTGGTAGCGTCTTGCAGAATGAATTAACACCTGACACAAAATTCATATACTCATTTGAGTTTCTAACAAAGAATTGTGTCGTGAATTTTTCTTTGTTTAACTAAACAGCACAAAGTATGACACTCGAGCAAAAACCAAATTCAACAGCTATTAAAACTAAATTGAGCCAATTTTGCATCTGATAACGTTTTATCCATGCATTAAATCTATTCATTAATAATATTTAGATTTATAAACAGATATCTTTCTTTAAGTTTTAATTTTTTGTCCATATTTGCATTTTATCCAGTAGACAGTCACTGTCAAGAGAAATTTTCCAAACAAGAGAAAAATCAACAAAAATGCATTAGCTGATTAACCTAACCTCACGAAAAATCGGAATCAAATTTACAAGCATAAATGGGAAAACTAACTTTTTGATGAGCTTATTATTGTTGGTCTCCAATTATTAGCTAACTGTCAAGTAAAAAATTAATAGTTATATGAAATCATTACTTAAACCGTTACAAATAAATCAGTGCTACTGCTTACTTAATGAATTTCCGATAGCTGGAACTCATGGAGCAGTTTTTTCATGACTAATCGATCGAGGTTTGCAAAAAAAGCCGAAATTCACTATGACAGCCCAGACTCATTGATAACAACCCTCACAAAAAATCCAGTGTAGCTCTATTCTCAATGCTTCCATTTTTCATAACGCAAAAATACGTGTACTCGTTTTCATTTGATGCTTAATTTTTTTTCAACATCCATCGAGCAACCGCGAATATTCATGACCCTAAAAATTTTCGATAAAAAAGGTCCTTTGTGTTTGCCTGTATTTACTTCATACAGCTTTAATTAGCATCATAAGTTTAATGTTGCAGCCGGATTGTGGAAACAGTTCTCCTGTGTTAATTGCATAAATATTTCAAGAAAATAGGAAACGTGTCCAGTCGGTTCACTTTATACCAATACACAAATGAATAAAAAATATAAAATAATCGAAATCGCTCTGCACTACACAAAATTTTTATTAGAGTTTGGACTGACATAAAAGCTCAGTTGCAAAAAATGGTGCACTGGTATGTACATTTAAATTTTTAGAAGGAGCGTTTGTGGTTGCTTGAAATAATATGGCTCCACTGTGAGTTTGATTTTAAAAATCCCAACATTTTCATGTAGTTTCTAAGAACAAGACTATTCGATTCAGAACCAACAACCTTAAAAATTAGTAGAAGCAGAATAGAAAAGTAGGAAAAGTTGAATACAGTGACTCCTGGCGTACCGTTTCATACGA
Source organism: Homidia socia (assembly GCA_036850745.1). NCBI lineage: Eukaryota > Metazoa > Arthropoda > Collembola > Entomobryomorpha > Entomobryidae > Homidia > Homidia socia. Next base: position 6,335 of record JAANSP010000804.1, on the reverse strand, counting down.
TTTTAATTTGCCCTAGGCATTTCCCACTGCAATACGGACTCGGTTCCCAGTAGAACTTGCTTTATGATGAAGTATTCAGAATTAATCAGAGTTACGACAGCACAGATAACAATCTTTTTGTTGGAACTAGCGAAAACTTGCCCTTCCGCCTGAAAACGTAAGCTGGGCGGTGTTGTAATTGATAGTAGCAGACTTTTCGGGAATTACAGCTCCATAGTCAACATACATTCGAAGAAGTTACGTATGGATATCAAAAATCAAAAACGGCCTCCTATATGACGAGGCAAGCGATGCTTATGATAAAATCCCCTCCCACAAAAGTCTCGTCCCTTTGAGCAAAATGCGCTGAATAATTCGAAAATAACTCTGCCAAGGGCGCATGACAAGGCAGACAAGACCTACAAATTCTCATTCACTTGAAGCTCACAATGAGTGACGTGTTCAGAGGTGCCCTTTTGCTGCATCCATTTGATGTAAGTCACTCAAAGAAATTTGTGGTGAGAACGTGTGAATAAGAGAAGCAAAGTTATCAAATGCACCATCAAACATTCCCAGAGTGAAGGTATCTCTGATTCGTATCCAGTTCTCATTGATTGGGGTTAAATTATTGTTGGAACCAAAAACAAGGTTTTTGGGGATCTCGCCAAAAGAGTTTGAAAATAATTTTGGGGGAGCATTGAGATTTTTTAATTTCTGATCAACCGTATGTTTTTACAAGTTGAAATTCAGTAGTTGCTTTATACTTTTTTCCACAATCATGCGTAAAGGAAAAATCTTTAAAGCTTTGTTCCTACTTTCATACATGCTTCAAATCTTTATAAGGATGCTAATCGAAAAACTAGATGAATTAGGTAAAAAAACTAGCAGCGATAAACTCGGAGCTTTTATCATCATTGCTTGAAAAAAAAGTACCAATATATTCCAAAAATTGATTTTCTCGTATTTTAAAATATTTACTAAAAATGAACGCAATTCGTAGGGCGGCTAACAACAAGGAAGGGTAAGTTAATAAACTCAAACCTTGAATTTCAGTTAAAGTAACTGCGTGCAGTAATAAAATCGTGAGGCAGAATATTTTTTTACTGTGTTGGTGGTATATTTGAGAGGAGTGAGATCCATCGAAACAACTTGGTTTTGGAAGAAGCTAACCTACATTACGAGTTGGCTTTCCGTTTGAGCACCAACTCAACCTCCGGAAAAGTAAATTACAGTTGCGTAACAAGGAGCCAAACGCAAATATTTTATTGTGAATGTTCTCATTTACATTTCTCCTCCACAAACCTGCGTAGAAAACCAGCTTTACTTCTTTGACTTATCAATTAAAGGAATTCAAGGTTATCAAGTCAATTCAAGTTTCAATTTAAAAGCTGTTGCGTCTGAGTGTTAGGCTATCATCACGGATGTATGCAATTATTTTTTTTCTGTCTGCCAAAAAAGTCACAGGTCATGCCGTGTCATCGCTTAAACTTAAGATACTACGGTTTTTAGTAGCAAAAAAATAATAAAATAAAAATTATAAAATAAGATTGTTGAATTTACAGCATTTCCGAGATTTCTTTTGTTGATAGAGTGGCTGCCACGTGATTTTTTATCTTCCTTTATTTTCAACTTCCTTTTAATTTTGCAGATTCAATGGGAATGCGAAAATAAAAGATTTACTCAGCCTGTCAGAATATGCGAAACCATTTACAGAAGATAGCACACACAACTTGCTGAGAAGTGAATGTGTGTTTCTGGGATCCGTACTCATTTCACTTGCTAATACATTTCCTGAGCACGAATACTCTGACAGCCTAAAGCAGTCGTCCACGTTCCTAGAGCTAACGCTGAAATGCCTTGAGAAAAGAAAAAGAGACAAAGATCGCGTGAAGATTCCTGTGGAACTGAATGAGCTATTTCTGAAAAGTTGCCAAAGCTTTTAGAACCCCATCTTCTTCACACTTTAGACCACGTCATATACCATATGGACTTGAGCAATGCGACAACTATTTTTTCGTATGGGCTTTTTGTGGAAACGATTACTCTTAAATGAAAATGTGACTCTGGAAATTGTCGCGGGGAAAAAGTCAGTTTTCAGTCAGAATTCCAGAAATCATTGGAGCTCTGATGGCAAGTAAATATTGAGCATAATGCATTCCTTTGTTGACAAGGTTCTCCTTATAAATCCACCCATGGCACTCATTGTGGCTTTCAAAATTGCTCATAAAAAGTTCCCACAGAGCAGTAATGAAGCAAGACAAGGCTGCATGAGTGCACTCTTTACAAAAGATTCTGTCAACTTGGCGCAACTGAGTAATATGACAAATGAAAAGATGAATATTTGTGCGATTTATATTGACTCTGCATACAAAGGGAACGCCAGACCGAAAATCAATTTTGAGACTGATGAAGTCAACAGGTGTACGAATTAGTTGCTATGAAAAACGTTCATTTGAATTCTGAACAGATCTAGGGAACAGGGCATTCCAGAATTTTCTAAGCAGGCTTTCCAAGATTGTGGATATCTTTGGGAAGTCTCAACACATGTTTTGATGAATGTATCTTTGCATATAAAAAGAGATACAAAATATAAAGATATTTAACCTCTTTGAGCTTTTTTCAATGCTGCGTGAAAAGAAGTTGGCGATTGAACTGGACTGCCCGCATAAAACAGTTATACCAATGCTTAGAATTATCAGTCCGGATGTGGGATGAGAAGGGAAATGGGAGGAGCATTCATTCAATTTTGACTCTTCTCTTCAAGCGGTTTACTGTCGCGGAAGAATAAAACGATTGAATGAGCACCACCAAGCCATTATGACTTTTGCTAGAGTTCATCATTGGAATGATTTCGTGATTTCTGCTACCAATATCCCACTGCTCTGTCGTTCTAATTCCGAAAAGTCACTGAGTGGAGAGAATCTGCCCGAGACGTATCCTTGCATCCATTACGTCAGCAATCGAAGAAATAAGTATAGGGAACGCCTTGACAATAATTTTCTAAATCAGCAAACCGTTACAACTTTTTCAGCAAAGTTAGGGAAAGAACAACCGCTAAACGAGAAAGAACTCATGACTGTGCTGTTTCTCTGAAGGTAACCTCTTTGAACATTTGTAAAACTGCGTGACAAGAAATTGGCGATCGAAATGGAGTACCCGCATAAAACAGTTATACCAATGCTTAGAATTATCAGTGCGGATTAGGAATGAAAAGGGAAATGGAAGGGTATTCAATATTCATTCAATTTAAACTCTCTTCTTGAAGCAGTTTATTGTCGCGGTAGAATAATACAATTGAATGAGTACTACCCAGTATCTCACTGCTCTATCGTTTCGATTCCGAAAAGTTGCTGAGTGGAGAGAATCTGCCCGAGACGTATCGTTGCATTCATTACGCAGGCAATCGAAGATATAATGAAAAGAAAAGTTGACACTAACTTTCTAAATCAGCCATGCGGCACAACTTTTCCAGCAAAGTTGGGGAAAGAACCACCGCTAAACGAGAAATAACTGCAGACTGTGCTGTTTCTCTCACTCTGATAGTTCTCATTTGTCGAGATGAGGGAAGCCAATGAGCACGAACTGAATCAAATCGACAGCATTACAGGCGAGAGCTTTTGGGGAAAAATAAATTCCTCTCGTAAGGTACTGGTGAAACTTGCCAGGTCGCTAATCTATTTTGAGATTGTCGTGCCAAAGGCGGACGATTTGTAACGCTTTATGCGTAATATAATGGCACCACAATGACATATGTCAGTGTATTTTAGCAACTGGGAAAATAGTACACAGGAACAACGAGATACCGTACCTTTCACCATCGGAACCAAGTCCCCCACAGCATATTTTGAAAAAATTGTTTGATATTGCAGTCGCGAGATGACCATGGCACTAGCTGATATAAAAAGCCTGCCGTTTATAAATCTTGTGCGTTAACAACCTTTATAATAACTTTATAATAACACGCCACGCAGACTAAACTAAAACTACCGGTTGCAGAGAAACTGCGTACAAAGTGCAAGCTATGTCAACTTAGATAAAAATAAGTTGCATTTACTTTGGATGGCTGATGAATAGTTAGTCATTTAAGATTGCCTGTTTCAGAATTTCCGAAACCTATCATCGAAACCCAAGTGAACTTGTCATCACCCAAAGGCGATACTCACCACTCCTCCGTAGATTCAAACACATTTACTTCATGACAGCCCTCCCAATTTCTCCTATTCCTTTCGCGGCCTCCTTGTTGTGGTTTCAACAGCGATACTACCGAAAAAGCTTTTTGACGCAGGGATAGGTCAATCAGTTTTATAAAGGCAATGAGGGGATCCGAGATGGGACCATTTTGGACAATATGATGGATTGTATTGATTCTTACTATATGAAATTTCCGAAAAAATACGAAATCCCAGCTAAATGAAATAGACACCAAGAAGATGATGGTTTCGGTCAGTTTTTAAGGTAACATTAGCCAGTGAGTGCGGTGCGAGATCATTTTTTGAAACAAAAAAAGCTTGTTGTTATTTCCATTCTCTGGTGCGTAAATTTTCCATGTCAATTTAAAGTGCTCTCAACCAGAAAACTTTTCCCCAGAGTATTCTTACGTTTATTTTGTTCAGAGGATTTACTGCCTTTTTGAGATGGGAGTCCTAACGTAAATCCACTTGGTGGAGTACCCACCAACTAATAATGTTTTCATTCCATCAAATTACAAGCAAATGTGTACATGTGCGCGACTTAATATCACAAGGATCGTACTCTGGTGTCTTTTTACTCTGCTGAAATTATGAACAAAGCCACCTCCTGCGATTCACTTTGCTTTTGCAACTTGAACACTGAACTGGGAAGAAATAGGAGTGTGAATTCTAGGAATTCAGGCTACAATTTAAATTTCCCCATTTCGCTTCATATTTCAAATTGCACAAATCACGCTTTTCAAGTTGTACGTTTTTGGTGCACTGATATTGTAAAACGATATTTGCCTACTAATGTGTATTTTTTGTTTTCAGTGTGTGCAAACAGGGTATAATCACATTTTATATTTGCTCATCATTTTCTATACAAACAGTACTACTTGGATATGGATAACCTTCGGACCATTGACAAAGTAGGCTTAAACTACACAATGTTCCATGGACCATTTTTGTCAGGCACAAGAAGTTAAAACTCTTCTCATGCGAATTCTGGCATAAAAAATTTATATCTAGACCAAAGATTTCAACATTAAACCAAAAGAAAACAGTGAATATTATTTTCCGCAACTAAAAAGATTTTTGACTATTCAGGTAACTGCTATGAACTAACACTCTTTTCAAGCTTATTAAAGTCTACTACCTTACATTACAACAAGACATGAAAACTGTTTCTCTTTCTGATGTAAGGACATAAACCCAAACTTTTTGCAGATTATGATAGTTGTAGATGACTTAGGAAACCATTCCTCCACAGCCTGCAAAGTAACCGAAATTTCAGAAAAGAAGGGGCTAATATAGTAACTCTAAGCAGCAAGTCTGCAAGACATTAGCAAAACTATGGCTAATCCTGGGATGAAGATGCCTGTTTGAGTTGCGAGTTGTGTCCAAAGCGTTTTCAGTGTAAAACCAAGCTTTTTTTCAAGACGACACAATTTAGCATAAATGCCAAATTTGTGCTAAGCAGTTAGCGCAGAAGAGTACTTTGAATGAGCTTATTATTCGCAAACATACAATCAAAAGTCCTTATTCATGCAATATTAGTAAACTGAAGTTTGCTACTACTTACTACTACCATGCAAATTTCGAATCATCAGAAGAGCAAACATGCCATGAAAGAATTTAAATTTGGGCACTGGGCAGAGTAACAAATCATTTGTGACTGGCAGCAAGATGAAGGAACATCAATTTGTGCACACTACCACAGATCGGCAGAAAGCGTAATTTGTTGGAAAGCATTTAAAAATAGCAACTTAACAAACACATACAACTTTGTCATCCAGAGGCCGATGGTTTGCAAAAAATGAACAGCTGCGTGTTTTTCAATGAAAGGATGTCTGCCCTCGATAGATTCTCTGAACTTCATCTTGGGAATGTGGAGAAAAACCATTTATTTGTAAGATTTGCCGCAAGGACTGCGCTTACAGCTCTGGGCTATGTAGACACAATCAAAATCAATGTAGATAAGTTTAAGGGCCCTGTCTGTTTTTTTGTTTTAAGACGAATCATTTCTATTTTGGTTATAAAATAGTATTTGATACGATGTTCTGTGTGTAAATAAATCTTAATCTTAGGCATTTATTGCTAGAGATTGAGTTGGTTTCATTCAGTGAGTAGGTTGAAAATGAATTTTCAAAAAAGTGATATGATTTCAAACAAACTTGTCCATTT
>JAANSP010000803.1:0-17338 GCA_036850745.1 Homidia socia | reverse complement strand
GAAAAATCACAGATTTATAGGTTTTCGGAGAAATTCGGACAATTCTTCACCATGAACTATAAACTACTGGAATTTCTGCCCGCTTCGCTGGCATACCCCATTTCTTCTGTTGAAAATATTTTTACTTTTTTAGTCTAAACAAACGTTATGTTTCATGGTTAGTTATGATCTATACTCTAAGTAAAAACATATCGCGTAATATATAGCTGTTTTAATCATGTTTGTAAGCACGAAAGGAAATCGAATCATTCTATTTCTAAAATTTAGAATAGGACTAACAAGCACAATGCTACGATTTTGGTTGAACTTTTTCAAATTTTAAATATTTCAGTATGACATAGAAATTTAATATTTTTTTGAAAATTTTGACTCGCTAATATGACTTCATGTGTTAAAATTCCCAAAACTGTCCTTTATTTGGCCTGAGTTCTAAAAATAGGTTTGGAATTCGGATTATCTTTAAAATTATAAAAAAAAGTATTTAGAGAAAATGGCCAATATAAGTTCGTTTTTCTTTAGAATTTCGATCAAAATAACAAGACAGAAAGAAAGAATGGGTTATGGGCTTACGTAATTTCATTCTATTTCTAAAATTTAGAATAGGACTGACAAGCACAATTCTACGATTTTGGTTGAAGGTGTTCAAATTTTAAATACTTCAATATGGCATCGAACTTTAATATTACTTTTGCAAACTTTGATACGCTAATATGACTTCATGTGTTAAAATTCCCTAAACTGTCCTTTATTTGGGCTGAGAGAAAATGGCCGGTACAAGTTCGTATTTCTTTAGAATTGTGATCAAAATAACAAGAGATAAAAAAAGAATAGGCAAGTGACTTACCTTACGTAAGTCAGAGGATCGAAAAAAGTTTACGGTAATGGTTTCATAACTTTTTTTTACCCACTACTATTTCTTATATAATATTCCAAAAATTCCGAAAAATCAACGTTGCATCTCCATCAGTGCATTATATAATGTTAAGTAATTCTGCTTCGTACCTAAATTGCATAATACTAAATCGATACCATCAAAATTAAGTAAAATATATTTATATAACGTCTGCTAAATGATCGTTGCATAATTTATGAAGCTCCTTTCTGGTAACTAAAAGCAAGGTTTTTTATGCATAAAATAAATTGTTTCTTACACAATTTTGTCAATCTTGATTGGTTAAACAGTTTTGTTGAATTATTGATGTTATTCATTTCTGCATTCAATTTTATTTTAAATTTTAACTTTTCAGCAAAATCCGAGTCAGTCTCAAACTAACAAGCCAAAGCAAAGCAAACAAAGCCAAAAACCCGCAGAAAAAATGCTTTCCGACAGAATCATACGTTTGATAAGACAGCGACTTGCAATTATCAAATACACGGGATGTTCTGTAGTTCACTGGGATACAAAAAAGGAGCGAGTGGTTCCGACCCACAACTATATCTTCTGGACGTGGTGTCTCTGCTACTATAATGGAGTGGCTTCTCTACCCATCATATTTGGAATCTTGTACTTTTACGTTTTAGAACAAAATGAAAGATTGAAAGGTCACAGTAATGATGAAGCGCTAGAAATCGGGAGTGGCATGAAAAATCTAGCCATGTGCTTACTCCTTTGCGTAGGAGCAGTACTAGTATTTTGCTCTTTGATTGTGTCCATCTTGAAGTCAACCAAGAGGGATATTTGTGCTTTCTATCATGCATGTTTCAAGTTGGACGAGACAATAAAGAGTAAGTGGTTGGGGTACAGTGAGATTGTCAAGATTGTCAAGACCCCATTTGTTAAATCAACTTACCTATTAATATATTGATGATATTGATGATATAACAAATTATTATTGTTTCAGGGTCATTCTTCCAAGCTGATAGTGGCATGAAAAATCTAGCCATGTGCTTACTTCTTTGCGTAGGAGCAGTACTAATATTTTGCTCTTTGATTGTGTCCATCTTGAAGTCAACCAAGAGGGACATTTGTGCTTTCTATCATGCATGTTTCAAGTTGGACGAGACAATTAAGAGTAAGTGGTTGGGGTACAGTGAGATTGTCAAGATTGTCAAGACCCCATTTTGTTAAATCAACTTACCTATTAATATATTGATGATATTGATGGTATAACAAATTATTATTGTTTCAGGGTCATTCTTCCAAGCTGATAATCCCAAGTACCTTGAGCCGGTGCTGAAATCCTCTTCAAAATATGAATTCTGTCTGGCACTGACCTGCGTTGTGAGCTTGTTCGCCCCGTTCATTCTTTCGGTATTCTTATTTCATCCCGCGGATCCACTACACACAATTTTGACAGATGCATTAGAAATGGAGGTCAAGCCAAGCCCAGCAATGATCATAATAAGTCTCGTCTATGGTTGGTCAGCTTTTGCAGCTGCCAACACTTTCATCACCTTCCTTCTCCCTGCCCTGCTTACAATTACTTCGTGCAGTATATGGACACAAGCTATAATGCCGGTAAAAGCTATAAGCAGCCGTAATTTTACTACAGAGCAACTAGGTGTCCTGCACTATGATAAGATTTTTCAAATATACCGATACCACCAAGTCCTCTGCAACTATTTGAATACAATAATAGGCAATTTTCGAATTTCTCTCCATTTCGGCATACTTCATATAATTTTCATTCTAAGTTCATTTATTCTCATTCGTAATTTGGAAATGTTTCTTGCTCAAGGTGAGTACGAATTGATTTTAATTTTCGTGGCAGCAATATTTTTTAGCGCTTTCATTTGTAAGATGGAATGTCTTTTCATTGGTACGATGGTGAATGTTTCCACTTTGATGAGAACACGATTTCTCAATATGCCCAGCGGAAGAAAGCACTACGTCTATAAGACAGCAAAATCATTTCAAAGTTTGGTTGCACAATCCACGTATCCACTGTTTACAGTAAGCAACGAAACTTACCTAGAATTTTTGAACGTGAGTGTGGACCACATTGTTAATTTACTTTGTTTTTAGATAGCGTAAGTTCGCAAAATATACACAATATCTTTGTTGTATTCTTTTATCATCATGGCTGATGGCTGGTTTCTACATTGTTTATTGACATTTTGTCCACTTTGATGAGAACACGATTTCTCAATATGCCCAGTGGAAGAAAGCACTACGTCTACAAGACAGCAAAATCATTTCAGAGTTTGGTTGCACAGTCCACCTATCCACTGTTTACAGTAAGCAATGAAACTTACCTAGAATTTTTGAATGTCAGTGTGGACCACATTGTTAATTTACTTTGCTTTTAGATAGTATAAGTTCACAAAATATATACAATTTCTTTGTTGTATTCTTTTATCATCATGGCTGATGGCTGGTTTCTACACTGTTTATTGACATTTTGGAGAATAATAAAACTTGTTCATAATTTTATTGTTACATTATTTATTTTACAGTTTACAATGTAAACTTTACATTTTAAACTCTATTTACGTTATGCGTAAGAACTATAACATGTCTTTACAACATCATTACATCATTACAGTTTTACATTACATTTATCTTTACATTTACTGCGAGAGAGGAATGAAAGTTTTCGAGATTATTGTAATTGTTGTTGTGGTATGTAATTGAAGTGGAACAATTTTGTGGTTTTTCCTACACACTAATATTTGTTAAGTTTCTCATTTTTTTAAACGTAATACATTCCATACAATTTGTTATTTAGATAAGTCACAAAATTTGACAAGATTGTTGGTTAGTAAGTATGTATTGAAGTGGAACAATTTTGTGGTTTTTCCTACACACTAATATTTGTTAAGTTTCTCATTTTTTTAAACGTAATACATTCCATACAATTTGTTATTTAAATAAGTCACAAAATTTGACAAGATTGTTGGTTAGTAAGTATGAATAATTTTTTTGTGTGTGAACCTATACCTATGTAATTTTAGGCCAATGTGCATCCATTGTGATCACTATTGTTGTTGTTGATGGTGCTGCTACTACAATTGATATTATTATTGGTAGTATTGCTAATGCTAATGGTAGAATTTTCTTGTAACGGTGCATTACTGTTTGTGGTGGTGGTGGCTGAAATATTATTGCTTTGCTCTTCTACTGGCGCTTCCACGGTTGAAGCTACAGTAGACGTGGTCGTATCAGTAAAATTATTGGTTGTAATAGATTGTTTTATTATTGGAGACGAAGTAATATTGTCGCCGTTAACAATCTCCTGTAGAAGACGGTGGTGAGGTTCCATTTGTACCACTGGAGTGAGTAGTTTTATAAGGTGTTCAATTTCGCCTCTGATTTCCTCATCTGTTGCGCAACTCATTTTCCTGTACTCGAGGACCTCGTTGGTACAATTGCAAAATTTCCTGGTATTCTTCTCGCAATATTTGAAACTGTCGCTCTTGATGTTCCTCACTAGCAAGAATTTCACTTACTGCTGAGATGTTTCGTGTATCGGCTGGGATTTTGCATGATTGAAACAAAGAATTCTAGTCGTGCCATTCTTGTGCGCGCAAAAAAGAGCAAGTACCGAGCTGGGAATGATAAAAATAAGGAGTTTGAATAATTAATTATTATTTGAACTTAACTAGGAACTAGATAGATTTAGTTTACCCTACCTCTGTGGAAGGACAGCCCTGGAGAAACCACGTTTCTCACATGCAACGCGTGAAAGCAAATGGAAACAAAGTATTCACACGTCATTGCAATTTCCTCGGGAGACTGCCCCCGAAATCGTACCTGAGAAGTACAAAAAATGAAAAATTTTGATAAAAAATAAAAACCCAAATTGTCATTTCAATACACTGAGAATCATCATCATTATTTTATCTTACGTCTGGATCCTTTGCCCATTCTTTCATTATTGTGTCCTCTGTTTGTGTGACAATCCAATGATTATTATGCACCAGGGTTTTGCAGTTTTCAAGAAATCGGGAGAGCAAAGGGACTGGTTGAATTTGCACGGAAATTGAGTTCAATCTGTTTTCCAATGCCTTCACTTCTTACGTCTGGATCCTTTGCCCATTCTTTCATTATTGTGTCCTCTGTTTGTGTGACAATCCAATGATTATTATGCACCAGGGTTTTGCAGTTTTCAAGAAATCGGGAGAGCAATGGGACTGGTTGAATTTGCACGGAAATTGAGCTCAATCTGTTTTCCAATGCCTTCACAATTCCCTCGATCCTTTGTGCTGTTTCTACATGTCCACACAAGTCACATACCCACTTTGACTCTGCCTCAGTGGGGTCCTCTGGCAGTTTATAACCCACCATGCAATTTTCGCAGAGAACGCCACTGACAAGAGCTCCCAACTCTGTGGGGTCCAAACAACGACTACACTTGCAAACAAAGCCTCCCACACTCCGAAATATTTCCTCGCGTTTCGTTGTCCCGTAAATGGAGTACTGACTAGAGTAGCAGACGGTAATCATATCCCCGACCTTTATGTCTGTACTAGCCTTAATGAGTATTCTATGCGTGGGATCCTCACTTAGAGTCCACCAGCAGTTGGGGGTACAAGAATGAGCAATCATGCTGGCGTCCGCAAATAGACATATGGAGCAACCGGAAAATTCCCCTTCATTACTGAACGTATTACTGAAGGCGTTAATGTTGATAATGCTAAGAAGCTTGCAGCACTCTTCTCGAGTGCCAAACTCGTTTTCCAACTCGGGAAACACATCTTTGATGTCGTCCAGCAACAAATGGAAGTTCCAGGGAAGCTGACCAAGGGCCGTTTCGCTTTGCAGCTTGAGCACGTATTGAGACCATAGTTTATAGTTGCGCTTTTTCACGAGGAGGCAGCGAATAAGCTGGACCAATACGGAAGCAGTCACAATGTTCATTGCCTCGCCAGGCGGAGGATAAGGCAATCTTGTTTCTACAAAGAGTTGGCACTCATTTTGACTGTGGAACGAGTGATTCTCACAGTCGGAGCAACAGATCGGCCATTCTACATTTGGAACAGCGTTTCAAACCAAATTTCATGTAGTCTTCAATATCATCCCCTTCCGTTGCGTGGTCAATGGGCCTCTTCTTTATTCGGGGCATGTGCATGCAACATCCTAAGCATAAGGGCTCCTCAAAAGTCACTTTATCATCTATAGGCCAGGGAGCACACATGACGGGCATTTCCTCTAAAACTGTTGCCTTTTTTGCAATTGAAGCCGTGGTCGTTACGTATCTGCCATAGTCTGGGTGGATTTTTATGGAGAACAGTCCACCTGCTGAGTATTGCTCGGTGATGGTGGCACCCTCTTGGTCCTCCTCCTAATATTTTTAAACATGTGTTTTAAATCCCCCTGATACATTTTCAACTGATAATATTTTTTTCGTCTTTTCTTTTCCAAATTTATAAAGCAACTTACGTTATTGTCTTGGACCAAGGCCATTTCTCCCAATATTAGAGTATCTTAATTACTTAACTTGTAAAAGAAAATGTATGCTAAATTCTATTCATCCTATAATTTTACTAAAAGAAAGACAAATGTTGCTTGTTGGAATGTGTTGTGTTAATGAATACACTGAAAGGTGAAGGAGGAGAAACTGATTAATTTTACTGGTGGAGTGAGCAGTTTCTCCCATGGAAAGTCCACGCATATGTATATGCATGCATGCCACATGCTTTCTCCACTGCTGCTCTCCCTACTTTTCCTGCTGATGTTTCCACTGCTCTGCTGTTGATGTAAATTGTACATTGTACTGCTGTTGAGAGGAACTAAAGGAAGGACACAGCGACCAAGTAGTACATACACAGCCAATAGCATTGCCCATTTAAAGTATGCTGGAATGCTGGTTACGTGGAAATGTGAAATGGATTGTGGAAATGTGAAATGGATAAAATGGGTGAAAAGTAAAAAAAATAAAATCGATACAGTTCCAGGATTTTGAGCTCGCTCTTTCTCTCTTTCCATGTTTTACAGGAGTACAGGAGTGGCAAAGAATCTGGTACAAGTGTTGAAAAAGCAATGGGAAACAACAGGAAGGGAAAAAAGGAGAAAGAAAAAGGAGGAGGAGAGAAGTGAAAGTAGAGAAAGGTGTGTAGGGTGTAATGTATTGTGTAATGGCGAAAGTTTTTTTGCTTTGTTGATGGAAATTGAGTCCATGCAATGCAGCTGTTTCACTGCAGTATTTTCTTGAAACGATCTCCTCCGTGGGTTTATGATGATGATTATGATGTAATTGAGTCCATGCAATGCAGCTGTTTCACTGCAGTATTTTCTTGAAACGATCTCCTCCGTGGGTTTATGATGATGATTATGGTGATGACGAAAGTAGAGAGGAGAACCCATGGAACTTTTTCTTTGTTGTTTTGCCAGACCAAATTATGTATACCCCTGTAGCAGCTTTAGCTTCAGCTTCTTCATTTATTTCATGCTGATGTCTACTTTTTGAATGCTATGATGGAAACTGGTACGTAGCTAAAGCTACAAGCAACATTGTAAAAAGGATAATAATGCATCATCGATTAAACAAGACTATTTTATAAGGCCATAAATGTTTTTGAAAGAATGCCTGTAAAAATAAAATTGAATGAGAAAGAGTTAGAGAATAGTCGCATATTATCTAATTAGTTAATCTGAAAATAATGTCTGACCAGGAGCTACCAGCACCACCAGCACTGGCTGAAACAGAGGAGGATGATGATGGCGAGGAAAATCTGGATGAAAATCGTGGGTCAGCCGAGGAAGAAAATTCGTACAATTCAAGAAGTAGAACAGGAGGAGTTGGATATTGAAAACTTGGAAAATAGTGAGGATGTGGTTACTGTAAATGATGATGAGTATAATTACTTTGATGAAGACAATAATTATGGACAGGAAGGTGAAGAGTTGGACTTTGGAGGATATTACCAAGATCAAGATGGTTTGCTAAATGATGCAAGAAGGTATAAAAAGGTTTAAAAGTTAATAGTTTCCTTACTGTAACATATTATTGCAATCATTATTGTTTTTTTAAATAAAAAAACAGAACAGCAAATACTGTGTCTGTTGGGAACGTTTACTCATCATCTGCCTCCTCATCACCGTCCCCTTCACCTCTGAAACTTGAAGAACTATTCCCATCTTACAGAGAATACAGGGGAGAAGGCGACGACAGTGGGATTTTTGGTTCTGGATGGAAAGTGTTTGAAGATGCAGAGTACGACGAAGATTTGTCAGAAGAGGATGATGAAGAAACAGAGGAAGAAGAGGAGGAAGAAGACAGGGAACTCAAAAGACCGCCTGATTTACCCGAAACCACAAGTCAAGTTGCTTTTGACATGGAGGTGATGAAAATTCCTGAGGACGCAGCAAGGGAAAAAATGGATAAGCTGGCTGCTGTTCCATTACGACAGAGGGACTCAATTTTGAGATATTATCCCGAAAAGTCAGAGTTACCTGATGGGATTCATCCGTCTGACCCTAGATATGAAAGTCAAGCGGTGCCGAGAATGGATAGATGCCCAAGCATTGAAAGTTTCTTTCGCCTGAAAAAAGTGATTGATGTCCACTTTTACTTGTATCCCGGTGGTCGGATGATATCACGAGACTGTCGACTTGACGCTACAGTTTATCAACTAAAACATGCCATTTCTCACTTTGTCCAAGTTCCGGCGGATCATTTGGACTTGCGAAGAAAGCGAAATTTGGTGGCGGACAACAGGATGTTGATGGAACTTGGAGCGGGACCTCGCACAAAGATGAAGTTTACAGTAGAAATCAACAAGAGGATTCCTGGGAACTACAAGTTGAATCTTCCCAAAGACAAGGAGACATTACAACCAAGAGAAGATCAAAGGTCTCTTGTGGTGAACAAAGGCAAAGGGGTCAACATCACGCTGCAGCTTCAAGTTGTGCATCCAACGGAACCTAAACCAAAACTTGGTGGATATCTAGACAGCCGTACAGGGCAAAAATATCTGCATGCTCAGACCAGTACGGCCACTATCGATGCCGAGGAGTGGGAATCTTCCGATAAACATAAAGCTTCTCAAGCTTTTAATGATAAGCAGGTCAGCACCCAGACTCGGATAGATTATGCACAGCAGATGGAACGAGACGATTACTACGTTTCCTGTGCCAATGATCGGTACATTCGCCCAAAGAAATATGTTCCGTGGGCCGACTTGGAAAAGAAAAGGAAAGCAGCCATAATAACAATTCAACGGTACTGGAGAGGCTGGTTAGCCCGAATGGAGAGAAAGAGGAGACTTGAAGGGCTCATCATGAGAATTCAATGGGCAGAGAAAATCCGAAAAGGGAGAATCGATCAAAGATACGCCATTATGGACGATGAAATTCGACGACAAGAGTGCCCCTCGAGGATGGTAGACATTGAGTTGCTGTACAGAGCGATCAATTTGTGGAGAAAGGAGCAGGAAGAGTACGTTATCCGGAATAGATGGGGCGCAGAGAGAAAGGCAGCTTTGGCTATTTTGACAGAAATGGAAGCAGACTTGTTGCTAGATTTGGAGAGAACAAGAAAGACAATCAAGGAGAAGGGCAGGGAACAATTGATTGAAACACAATTCAGCAGAATGGGCAAGCCCAAGAGATGGCTGGGCTCCAAGACAGATACGTTCATTACAATGGATACTAAAGAAAGGTTGAATGTGCGTCAGTTGCACCATACCTACCGAGATCTAAAAGAGCCTGTGGAAGGGGAGGAGGCGCTCAAGGAACGATTGGAGCTGCTCGGAAGAGTAAATGAAATGATTAAAGGAAACACTAGCAAATTGGGGCACATGCTAAGCGACCTCATTACCAGAGAGCTGACTTATTTACGGATCAACTGTTCGAAAAACCTGGTAGCGTCATTACGCAAGCGTATAGCAAACTGCTTCTTCCTCTTGTGTCAGGATCCCCTGTTTAACCCAGAGGCAAAGAGGATTCAAAAGGTGCCATTTGATTATGCCAAGTTGCGAAAGGACATGGTCCAGTGTAAGGGCTGTAGACGAATGCAGTATCGGGATGAGTTTACAATTCAAAGGGGCACCACAGTTACAAGTCGGTGTCACTCTTGCATGGGCTTGTATAGAACGGCCATTCTTCGTGTGGATTTGAATTTGTACAGGCACATGTTGGACGAACTGCGCAAGGACGAGCTGGCTGCAGGAGTGACCAACTCGGTGACGTTTCTTATTGATGCTTTTGATTTGCAGTTTTTGGTCGAGCAAATTTGGCATGGACAATCTGCACTCAGCGGAATCGACAACAGATACCTATTGCGATTATGTAGATGGATTAGGGGGCAACCGTGGACACCTTGGAATTGTGTGCTACTCACAGAGGAAGAAGCTGTTAGTCATTTGCAGTTGGATAACATGAAAAATGTAAGCATAAAAGCAATACCAAATGGAATAATTGGGTGAACCACTGGATACTTTGCAATTTATTGTGATTGTTGCAATTTCAGGCTTACAGAGATTCCTTCTTTCACAAAGTATTTGTGAAACAGTGTACTGCCAAAACTTACTTTGAAGGACTGGCCAAGTTGGCTATTGGGCTTGATGACAGAATNACTTACTTTGAAGGACTGGCCAAGTTGGCTATTGGGCTTGATGACCGAATCTCAGAAGGATGTCAGCGCTGGAAGGATCGGGAACTGGCTCTGAAAAAGGCTCGAGAAAAGTTTAAAAGGCGGGCGAGATTTATCAAGCTATTTGCTTTCACCCATTGAATATGGAGTCAATTGTTTTTTCCAAGTAAACCGAAACAAAGCTGTTCCAATACTTCCGCAATGATACTTATGTATGCCGGCGTTTGATGAAATGATAAATATGAATAATCTGGATGTTGAGCGATTAAATTGTTAAAAAATAAAGATAGCGCAATTTTTTTTATTAAAGCTAGCTTTGTCTTGTTAAAGTCAATTTTACATCAAATAAGAGGCAAATAGTTGATCGGTTGGCATCTTTAAAAAATTTTTTAAAAGGTTTGGCCCTTTAGACGATAAGATATTGCTGATTTTACAATGGCACCACATCCAGGTACTTGGTCGGCTTAAATTGTTAAAAAATAAAGATAGCGCAATGTTTTTTTTATTAAAGCTAGCTTTGTCTTGTTAAAGTCAATTTTACATCAAATAAGAGGCAAATAGTTGATCGGTTGGCATCTTTAAAAATTCTTTTAAAAGGTTTGGCCCTTTAGACGATAAGAAATTGCTGATTTTACAATGGCACCACATCCAGGTACTTGGTCGGCGTGATCGCAACCTTTTATGTCAGGGTTGAACGCGGTTCCAGCAGGACAGTGTTTGCTTGATCTTTTGGAATCCCTTTCCTCGTCGGACACAATGGTAGAAACCGGTGCAGTTTCCTTCTGGGAAAATGCCCTCTTCTTGGCAATCTCCACTGCTGCCTGGGGATGATGATGGGGGATTAGTGGTTGGTCGGGGACGAGATGTGGTACGTTCAGTGTAATCCTCTTCAGAAGGGTAATCAGTGGTGGTGGGTCTTGATGGTCGACTAGTTCTTGGTGGTCGACTAGTTCTTGTTGGTCGATCATTCGGTCTCCTGCTAGTTGTTTGATCATACGGTCTCCTGGTAGTTGTTTGATCATTTATTGGCTTTTGGGGTCCACTACCGCTCTCTGGGATTTCATTTTCTTGATCACCAGGAATCACTTCAGGTCTTTCAGGGACATTAGGCATGCCACCCCCGTTGATAGTATCGACGATGGTCTTCAACAAAATGTACTTTTCACCGTGACATTTTCCGCGAAAGTCATCAGTTTCCAGAGACCAGACCATAGCACCTCCCAAGTCCATATTACGTGCATATTCTGCCTTGTAGTACAAGCTCTCAGCATCTTCGTACCCAATCCAATTTTTTCCATTAAAGGCATATGGAGCCTTGATATGGGAATCAATGACAATCTTCCACTCGCTCATTTCCGTCATGTACTTTTCGCAAATTTCATTGTAACCCCAGATTCCAGCTTGGCGTGTATATGGTCCTTCTGGAACACCTCCACTAATGGGAGCGTACAATCCGTGTTCCTCCTCCTTTTGCTAAAGTGAATCCACGGCCGTAGAGAGCCATTCCCATGATAAGTTTCTCCTTGGGGAGGCCAGCTTCAAGCCAAAAGTTGACAGTATCGTTGGCGTTGAACGTTGGTTCGAATTGATAGTCCAGAGGATGACTGTAAAGGGGAGTGTTGTGACCAGTAAAGTCATGACCTTCCCAGTCTGTAACAAACAACAACAAAAGCAATGCAGATGGTAATATAATTTGATCACACTGTCTCTTGGTAAATTTGAAATGCCAACTTACATCCGTGGTAATCGTAGCACATGACGTTGATAAAATCCAAGTGCTGAGAAATTTCTGGAACTTCATAAGAGTCTAAGACGGTCTTTGTGTTTGGGGTCACTGCAGCGGTCAGCGTGTAACCACGTCCAGCACGATCCAACTCTTTACGAAGTTCACGAACCAAAGCGCTAAAGTTTTCCCTGTCCTCTGGAACTCCACCGCGTTGAGTGGGGTATTCCTGCAAATTACAATGATCGATATTACAATTTTTAAATAAAATTAATCAGGACATTATTTCATGATTTTCAAAAATTGCTCAAAATATATCATTACCCAATCCAAATCCAATCCATCAAAATCATACTTTTTCAAAAAGGGAACAATGCTCTGGACAAATGTCTTTCTTGCTGAAGGATCTTTTACCATATCAGAGTACTTTGTTGATCCCTCGTTCCAACCCCCAATTGCAATAATCGTCTTCAAATCAGGATTCTTCTTTTTAAGTCCAGTGAACCTCCTGTAGCCGTTCAGGCCACCTCCATACGGATCTAAATCATCACCCCAAGGATCAAATACAGTAATTTGGTTGTTTTCCAACTTGGTGAACCCGTACATTGCATGGGTGCACAAATGAGGATCAATATCCTCCATTACAAATTTTCCATCTCCAGGACGATACATGGCCCAGGTGCCAACATAGCAAACCATTTTCTTGCCATTGTTATCTAAAAACACATAAAACACGAACATTAGAATGATTTTTTTGTTACGGAATACTGTGTGAAGTTTAGTAAATAATTTTATTTCTCTTACTTCGCCTGGCAGCAACTACGGCACCAAGGGCCGCAATAGCCAAGGAAAGCAGTACAATCCGATTCATTGTTGTTGAGGAACACAGTGTCAGTCTGACTGTTCCATTCGATGAAGGAACAAAATGTACAAAATACGGCTCTTAATACTCTATAAAGTTTAGTAAATAATCTTATTTCTCTTACTTCGCCTGGCAGCAACTACGGCACCAAGGGCCGCAATAGCCAAGGAAAGCAGTACAATCCGATTCATTGTTGTTGAGGAACACAGCGTCAGTCTGACTGTTCCATTCGATGAAGGAACAAAATGTACAAAAGACAGCTCTCATCTCAGACTTTTATATGTCGACCTACATGGTTACCGTAATAACGTAACTGGGTTCCAACATTTTTATTATTCTCATTGGACTTTTATGGAAAATAATTTACCGAGAAAATTGATGCCATTTCCATGCAAATCCAGAAATAAAAAGGAAATAAACGGTTTATTATTGTAAACCTGGGTATATGAAAGCAGGTCGGGGCTCTTTTTTGTGCACACGTAGTACCTACCTTGACACGAGTAATGAATGCACTGGTGTGGATACCTGTGTGCCGACAGTTTGTATGTCATGGAGTTACAATTACAAACGACGTGTGGCTCAATTAATAGCATCTTGTCATCATATAATAATATATTGGCACATATATCCATTGATCGTATGTACCATATAAATTGTAATTAAATTGTAGATTGGCTTAATACAGTAGGCAACTTTCATTGTTTTAGCTGTCAAAATTGTATCAAAATGAAATTGACTTGTTTTTGCAAAACCGTATATTAAATGCCTACTCGCTGTTTTGTTGCAAGTATTATGCAGTGCATTTCATGATCATTACCCACCATTAGCAGAATATATGATAATAAGGTAATAATGGTGGAGGGAATACTATTAATATTAATCATTGCATCTGCTGAATTATAGAATGAAATGGATCTCTAGCTAAAAGCAATCCAATCATGAAACAGGTGCATCGATTATTCTGCTGCCGGTTTATTGGTGGAGGTGAAGGCCGCTCAACATAATGACCATTTTATGGTTTAATAATCTGTTCTACAAATTTAAAAAAGATGCCGGCGTTGTGTTAAGAAAATTATATGCATCAAAAGAATTAAGTATGACGCGTGAATTTACAATTCTAGAATAGGGCTACTAATTCATGTATCTTTGGTTTCTTTAGTATACAATTTCTTATTTCAAAATATGTTATATTTAATTGGTTTGGAACACCGGATTGGAAAACAATATGATGACTACCCACCAAATATTTCCTTCTAAAAAAGTTAACACAATACCTAGTGATCGAGTTTGAGTGTTCATAACTTAAAAAAGCAAACTACAAACATCATCATCATCATCACACCTTGTTGCAGTCTCTTAGAACAAACTTCTTACGACTCCACCCAACTTCAGTTTTGGCATGCATAAAAATTCAGCTAGACAATATGCGTGCACGAAGCATAGGTAAATATGTATCAATGAAAAATAATTTAATGAAATAAATAAAAAAGAGTACTAATTTTTCCTGTCCTACTGTTTACTTCTATTTTAAGGTATAATGAACACGTAAAGTATACCACTACTGACATACAGTTTTACAATAATATTTTGTAAAGCAAGCTTACGTACGCTGTGCTATTTCATTTGTTTGCAGCGCTGTAAAGTGCGTGTGCACATTTGCCAAAACTATAACATGCGTGTTGCATTTGCATGTACATTATTTATGTAGTTTAGATGCTTTTCTCATGCATATGTACACATCAAATATATGTATGATATTGCAATTGCAATACAAACGCAGTAGTAGCCAAATCAACAATGTGCAATGTGCAACACGGTAATCTCCAAGATACAAGAACTGCTATATAATGACTAAAAGCTTACAACAATGCACTGCAAAGACTTCAATTTACATATAAGCACGACCACCTTATCTATACAAGCTTACAGCACAGGTAGTAACAACAACACAAACTTTTTCGAAGGGATTCAAGTACCATCATCTCACTACGTACTTTCAGCTTTGTTAGCGCAACCAAATCAACAATCACGTCATATTATTATCGTCAAAATAGAAATTCATTCTTCTTCAACCCTTTTCATTCTTTTGTGTTGTGTAGAAATATGTAGTGGTACGTAAGAAATCTCAGCGACCATCATTGACTAGCAGGCGAACATCTAATCATTTAAAACATACTACGCACGTGAATTGATGCAAGGTGAGTAAGCAGCGATATACGCAGGGCAGTTGTGTTAAAGAAAAGGATTTTTTCTTGACAAGGATACAGCTTTCGTTTTCGTTTCGCTGATAAAAATAAAACATTTCAAAGGTACTTATTAAATTGTATGGGATTTAAGAGTACACTGCATTACACGCGCATCTACCTACATTCTAAAATTCTGCACTTAAATACTTTTCTTATCACTTTGAGGTAAGACTTGCTTTTATGACTTACCAAGTACTAATATAACTCAAGTTTTTAAAATAATTGGACATTTTGTGAAGATTCATGACAACGCAGTAAAGGAATAAGCGTGTACAATAGTTATTGATATCTTCCAAAAGTTTAATGTGACTGTTTTTTGTTGTACAAACTTTTTCAAAGTAGTGGTTAATGGTGCAAAGTTATTGTGAAGGTGAAATTGTGGTACTAATTTGTTCTGCTTGTTCGATAGCAAAAACATTCATGGGAGTTATTTATGGGACAAATATAATTTATTTAACATTTTATTTTGCATTGTATTATTTCCAAATCTCAAAAGAGGTTAGGATGGATATGACATGAAGAATATCATATTTGACATCATCATGGATTCCACGTGTACCATCCATTACTGCCCCCTTTCTGGTAATATTTTTTTCAATCCTATAATTAAATTTGTCTATTTTCGGAATGAATAGAGGACTAAAAGTATGCTAATCTTTGCTAATTATACAAAATTTTATATAAAAATCAAAAAAAACAGAAGAGTTCGGCAGTCATATATGTCTAACGATAGAAAAATCTTTAGTTTGGCACACATGGCAACCGATGATCATCTTTTTAAAAATCATTATCATATTTGAAAGGGTCAACATTCCATTTTACGAATGAACTTGGCCATCAAACCTTTTTGTAATTCAGTGCGTTATGTAAAATGGGATTTAAACGGTTCATGTCATAAACAGCAAAACTGTACTTTTCAAAAAAATATTTTCGACTCCATGTATGGCTTGTCCCGTATATGGCAAAGTTTGCAAAAATCAATGCATAGGTAAAATTCAAAAGTTCACAAACTCAAATAAAAATGAGCTGTTCAGGTTTGCCCGTTGCCCGCATCTATTTTTCCTGCCATCTTTTCTGCCAGTTCAGTTCTTGACAAAAGAATCCTGTGTGTAATAATGTGATTTGTATGAAAAGCAGTTTTTTTGCGTGGAATGACTAGATCCTACCGTGTCCACTTGCAAAAAATTACCATTACACATTTGTTTGTCTAATCGCCATTTGTTCGGTGGATTGTGGCTGTACCAGATTTTGTACATAGGTAATGTAATGTACATACGGATTTGCTTAGCTTTAGTTGTTGCTGTTTTCCTGAATCTCTGAGCAAATCTGAAATAATCTTTATTGTAATCGCTTGGATTTGAGCTAGTTTTTTTGTTTGCTGACGTTGTCGTCAAAAGCTACAGAACACCACCGCCCTTATGACATATAAAAAAGTGATAAAGGTTTCTGATACGCCATAAAAGAATAAAGTGCAAGTGCATCAAACTGATATAAATCTAGATCAAGAGAGTACTCTAGTATGTTGGGTTTGGGTTGTGCTACCACGCAAACAAATGGTCATATTTTTCAATGCATGATGATCCTATGCTTATTTGGTTCCATTGGATATATTTGTTTTGGCTTAACTATTTGGCTGGTCGTTATGCAATTTTTTTAATTTTAGCACAATTTGCATATTATGTTTTATTTCAGTTGTAAAATTGACCTTTTGTCGACAGTTTTTGGAACTGATTGAAACAATTACAACGGATTTTTTTCTGCAAAGGAATTCTAAAATTCGAATTCAATTGGGATCAAAATACTAATTTGTTAGATCCCAAAGGATGAATTAATCTTTAATGCAATAAATCTTTGCCAAAGGCTGCATTTACCGTGGCGGCACACCACCGTCATTTTTGTTTAAACATGCATAAATAATTAATTAGATGCAAGAGACTCGGCATGTAATTACAGCCAAGAAACATTTACATATTTGTCGTAAAATTAGCCGCCACGATACATAGTACGTACGCCCCCGAGCCCCTATTTATAT